>JARQTH010000775.1:0-16642 GCA_030142595.1 Trachelus iudaicus | reverse complement strand
GAGAAAAACCGGTTTGAAAAATGCAGTACTACTCATATACCTGCACCGTTGCCAATGTTTTCGAGAAGGCGGCGTAGTTCGGTGGCAGCGCGCCTGAGTACCACCCGAGCGGCCAGGGTTCGATTCTTCCACCACACGTTTTTTTTAATTTTAATTTTTTTTTCTACCCGATAAGCCATGTTTCTCTATTAACAATTTTGTCAATTTACGTACGAAATGAGTGGATTGATACACTATTATTTTTTATTATCAGACAGTGGTTTATTGCAAAAGGTTATGAAGATTCACAGCGTATTATTAGGTGTACAATTAATTTTTATTACTCGCTATCACTATTGTTTTGTATACAGCCTTTACATTTATTTGGATGGTAGTTGTCATAAAAGCATGAAAAGCATAAATTGTTTTCACACCATGCACATTTTATGAATGCAATGTCCTTGCACTGGCAATGTTTGTTTGAAAGTGACAGAGGAAAGCATACTTCGTTAATATTTAAAAACATAGGTCTTTCTTGACAATCAGTGTACAACTATTTTCGAAACAAACATACGATGCGTGATGTACACCAGTGGCTGATAATAAAAAATAATAGTGTTCCAATCCGCTCATTTCGTATGTAAATTGACAAAATTGTTAATAGAGAAACATGGCTTGTCGGGTAGACAAAAAAAAAATTAAAATTAAAGAAAAACGTGTGGTGGGAGAATCGAACCTTTTTTTTTATAACATTTTTTATTTGCTTAAATCGTTAAAATATCATTATTATAGGTGCAAACATAAAAAATACAAACTAAAAACATAATATCCAGCTAAAATTAAATACATTGCAACAAATGCTTTTCATACTTAAACGATATGGTGATTATATATAACTTATGGGTATTCAAAGCAGAGATAAAGTAGTCTTATATGCTATAACTATAATACTTATAGGTGACAGGAGAAAAAATACTTATTACTAAAAACCTGTTAACGATAACATTCCACATATATATATAAAAACGATAATTTGCAAAAAATAAGATTAAAATTAAATTTTTCTACAGGTTAAACTTACAATATCAGTCAGGTTGTTGGTGTAATTATAAGTTACCAATACATTCTCAGGAACGATCTTTCCTACGGAGTCTTCTCCTCACCTCGTCAATCATCTTGGCGTCTAATGCTAGCCACCAATATTTTTCTCGCAGCCTGTGCGCATCATATACGTCCCTATTGGGGATTGTCATATTATAAACAAATGCGGATTGATTCGTTATATTTCCAGATATGATACTTTTGTTAGCTTGGTGGCGGGGCCTATGGTATATAATGGGAACACTATTTGGGTTTTGAATTATCCCTTTGCTGCCGAAATACATGAATGATTGAGGAGGCAAGTATCCGGTTACAGCTCTTTCTTTACAATCATAAAAAGATGGCTCACTATAAGCTTTTAGGTATATATTGTTAGATTCTTTGATTCCTGCAAAATAATCTCTTGTAATTTTTACTATAAAATTTTCTATACGCGGAATGTCTGCCTTATCATATAAATGATTATTGCTATAAAAGCGTTTACTATCTGTTTTTCTAACCGTATATAGGGCTGTATGCAGGCAAAGCCGCTCGAATTTCCGGATTTTCTCCATCATAGAGGCACTGTGGGAGAATCGAACCCTGGCCGCTCGGGTGGTAGTCAGCGCGGTGCCACCGAGCTACGCCGCCTTCTCGAAAACATTGGCAACGGTGCAGGTATATGAGTAGTACTGCATTTTTCAAACCGGTTTTTCTCGAAAAAGGGTCCAAATTGGGTCCTGCCATTTGGCCTGCAGTTTGTTATTACAAAGTACTTTCCTATCCCAAAAGGGCTCCTAAATCCGTGTTCCGAAGCTCGCGTCCTCCCCTTGTGAGACGCTTCGCGAATTCTCCATCCCCCAGCCTCGTGCAGGTTCGACAACACCGACGAGTTGAAAGTCATTCTGGAAAGGTCTATATATCGGTAGTTCAACTGCGCAATACCGAACGTTATCTCGCAGAGTCGAGAATCCAGTTCCTCATACCCCCGAGGTGTCAAGTTATACACGACGCAACTTTGTCGTCGTCGTCGGAGGAGGGCTAAGGAATATTCCGGAAGATGCATGGACCTTGACATTGATTCCAGGAATTTTTTAATATTCTAGAAAACGCGTTCTCCATTTCGAAATTCGGGTAGGTGCCTTATCGCATGAACCGATGCAAAACAATTCCAGGCAAACCTTGAAACCTTCGTATAACAGGCCCTCCGATGATGCACAGCGATCATTGTCCGTCAAACCTGCAATTGCATTAGTGCACTCGGTGAAAAATACATAAGCGATCCTGCTCCATTTCGAGGAAGTGAAACGAAGAGAGACATTAACAATCTCGTGAAAAGTTTGAAGATCAACTAAGAAAAAATGGACTTCTCGAAAATTAACAAAGTGGGTCGTTTGGACGCATATCTTCCAACGAAGAAGTTGTCGCAACTGGAGGCACAAAAGGAATACAAGATTAGTTGTACTCGGAAAATCCAAACGAAATACGGAATGAGAGTCATCGTTGACATTGAAAACAGGTTCTCAACGTTTCTACCAACGAGGATGTCAAAAGTCTTAAAAGATGACAACGATTTGTTCTAAAACATGGTGTGTGCTGCCGACGAAGATCGGCTTCTCATGCGTTACTTGGGTGGACAATACAATCAGATTGAATTTCAATGTTTGTATATCTTATGCCTTTTATTCATACTCAAAAAAATATACATTCCGAAAACCAATTCCTTAACAATGTTACATTTTCAGTTGAACAATTAAAATGTGGAGCATGGTGATTCGTACATCGAGTTTTTGCGCAATTTTTGCAACGAAGGGCATCCCAGATCTTCCAGATCCACGATGTGCTCGGATCGTCCGACGAAAGCTCCCAACCAACTCTTCTTCTCCAATCCCTTTACATAGATCTTAGATGAATTTTGCAAAATGACCTGAAGAATGTTTCTAGCTTGATTGTAAGCAACCTCCCCAGCGCTCTAGGATATTCCGTGAAAATTGCGCTCCAACCACAAATTTATACTTTTGTATTTAGCCAGTAGGTGCATCCATGGACAAGGTGGTTGGAAGAGAAGAGTTGCAGGCTCGGAGAAATTTTTATCGGTTCCAATCACGGAGAGTTCCTTCAGGACGAACTGGTTCGAGGGTTTCTTGAAACCTTGTACGTCCACTATTTCCTTCTACATATATCTTTATACAATATCATAAAATAAGATGATTTCAAATAATTTAACCGGTATTCCAGCCTTGAAAACAATTTATTTGGATCATTCTATGATTTCGATTTACATCTCCGTAAGAAATCAGATTCTTTCCGGATATATCATGTATTTCGCTCCAGCATATACATACATGCATTTTTTCGAAACTTACCACCAACAACGGCCATTTTCTTCCCAATACGGAGGAAGACCGAAGAGGGCTCTTATTAAAAAAATGTCTTTTCGGCGAGCAGATAAACACCGTTGCTGAATATATCAAGCATTTAAAGAGACGACTTGCCACGGGCAAAACATATGATTATTACGCTGACGCGTTCTCGCTGATAAGTATGAAAGAAGGCCAAACCGTCGGAGAATTTTATGATAAGATACGAATCCTTCTTAGCGGTGGACGGTCTGCCTATCGAGCGCAACATGATGTTGATCCACCGGAAGGAGAAAAGGATCCATTACGTCAGTTAGCTCTGATCGCTTTTATAGACGGATTATCCACGAAGATGAGTGAGGCCATTGATGTGCGGGAGCCGACAACGCTCGAAGAAGTCTTTCATATGGCCCAAAGACTCGCTGATCGAAACGGACGTCGAAAACGCCGCGACATAAGTCCCAATCGTGTTCTGTATACGAGGGAAGGCGAAAGCTCTGCTCGTCCAACGTATCACGATCGGGACTATCGGCCCCCGTACGCGGAAAGGAACTCGTGCTCTCCATATCGCGCAGGTGATTTTCGCCCGACATACCGAGATGATGTTTAATATCGTCATGCACGCGAACCGCGGTCGCAGTATCGAGATAACCGCTCCCAGTATGGCGAAAGAGACGCCCGCTATTCCCATCGGGATGGTGACCATCCGTACGACCGCCGAAAATACGAGGCGTTCCGCTATTATGACTCGCGCTCTCAATCGCCGGCGTATCAGAGGCCCTGGCGGGAACGTACTCCTCGGCGGGAATCGCCTGATCCCGATTTTTTGCCAAGGCCAAGTGGAATTCTGAAACGTCCTCCGTTAGATGAGGAATATACACGGAGGAGTGAGCTTAGCGGGCGACCAAGTAGGGAATGTCACTGCGGCACTAGAAGGCGAGCCGATCATTCGTCTAGTCCGGCTGATCATCAACCTTTAAACTACCAGGAGGCTCGCCGCCCGAGTCCGACGATGAGCCGTCCACAAGAACTTCGTTCGGCGAATCACACCGAGGAGAAGAAAACCATGGTGAAATTCCTGGAAAAGTCTGCACCGTCCTCTGGACGAGCGGCCCAGTAGAATCACCTCTGGTGGAAATGTTAGCGCCGGAGCTTCGTAAACGAGTAGGACGGTTCTACCTAGATACGGGCTCGGACGCCAGCCTCATTAAATTACGGGCTATAGACGAAGATCAGCCGATAAATACCGATGAGATAATCAAGGTCTCAGGAATTGCAGAAAAGGAAATATTAACACTTAGTACAGTCTTAATCCATTTCACAGACAAGCCGACCAAGTTCAATGTCATGTACGATTTGCCATTGAAAGCCGATGCTATAATTGGGAAACCGTACTTCCGTGAGGAAAAGGCAGAGATTTCGTTCAACCATAATACCATGGTTACTCAAAGTGACGCCGTTCGACCAAAATCGTTCGTGGATACCAATCCTTACGTACCCAAACGGATAATTACAGCAAAATCTAATCGTGTCTTTCGAATTCAAGCTCGCACGCGTCAACGAGTATCGCTAGAAGTGGTAAATAAGGACTTAAAGGAGGGTTATCTGCCGCGGGTGGCAGGACCGGAAGGACTGTTCCTAGGCGAAGCCTTAGTCACCCAGACCAATGGGGATTGTCACGTAATGGCAATTAATACTTCGAACAAGGATATAGAAATCCAACTAAATGCCCAGGAATTAATGCCACTCACCTACTGTAGTCCCGACGGGAAATCTGAGCTCGAGGACACCGATTAAACGGACGCAGACGCGCTTCCCCCAACGGATCGTGTAAATGCGATTTCATTTGTCTTGCGATTAGGCCACCTCAACGAAGAGGAATAATGCCACGTTCGTGAACTTATTGAGGAGTATCCGGAACGATGCAAGCTCCAAGGAGATAAGTTGCAGTGCACGGACCGAGTCTATCATAGAATTTCAACTGTTGAAGACCTGCCAATCAATACAAGACAGTATAGATTCCCGGTAACTCATAGGGATGAGATTGAACAACAAGTATTAACGAAATTGTGCGATGGGATAATTACTCCCTCACAATCGCCGTATAATTCGCCTGTGTGGGTAGTGCCCAAGAAACCTGATTTCCAGGGCTGTCCTGACATGCGAATGGTGATAAATAAACTCAACGAAAGAACGGTATCTGACGACGCTTACCCCCTGCCCAATATACTGGATATATTGGACCAGTGGGGGCAGGCACAGTATTTTCCAACGTTTGATTTGGCCAGTGGATTTCAACAAATTCCCATGGACCAAGGGGATCGAGCGAAAACCGCTTTTTCCACCATGAACGGGCATTACGAGTATGCTAGGATGCCCGAGAGATTGAAGAACGCACCTGCCACGTTCCAACGGCTAATGGATAACGTACGGAGAGGTCTTCAAGGCACGGAATAATTTGTGTATATAGATGACGTCGTGGTCTTTGCAAGATCCCTGACGGAGCACAAAATCAAGGTTAGACGCCTCATGAGACGCCTAGAAGAAGCTAATCTCACCTTGCAACAGATAAATGCGAATTTCTCCGTCGAGAGGTCGCTTACCTCGGGCATATAGTAGGTCGTGACGGGTTGAGAATGGACCCAAAGAAATTGAGAGCAGTAGAAAAATTTCCTACACCGAAAACACAGAAGAACTTACGTCAGTTGCTGGGCTTAGCCGGTTATTACCGTCGGTTCATTACAAATTTCTCAGCTCGCGCAAAGCCATTGTTTGATTTACTAAAAAAGGGGTTAGCATTTTCTTGTGGACCTACACAGAGGAGCAGCTTCAGGGGTCTGCGTAAAGCTTTATGCAAGGAACCGGTATTGCAGTACCCTGACTTGAATAAATAATTTGTTTTGACCACAGACGCCTCAGACATCGCTATAGGGTCAGTACTGTCGGAAGAACATGACGGGCACGATCTACCGATAGCTTATCATTCCAGGGTACTGACCAAGGCCGAAGGAAACTATTCGGCAACCGATAAAGAATGCCTAGCGATCATTGACTCAATAGAACATTTTAATACCTATCTGTATGGTATAAGGTTTAAGCTAGTAAGCGACCATGAATCATTGAAATGGATAAAGACTATGGATGATCCTGGGAAACGACTCACGCGGTGGAAGTGGAAGATGAGAAGGTACGACTATGAATTTGTCTACAGGGCCGGAAAATTGAACGTCAACGCGGACGCGCTTTCCCGAAACCCAGTAATTTCGGGGGAATCGAGCTTGGAGTGCTCTGATAGCGACACCGCCAAAAGAATACTTCCGATAAACTCGTGTAATGTCACGACCTCAGCACGTGGGGGAGCAAGTGTACCAAAACCAAGAGGTCGAGGGAGACCACCGGGCCCATCAGACGCCCAGGAATCACCAGATTTTCAGCGACCCAAAATTCAAGTAGCATCGCTAAAAGGATGCGTTCTCGCACGCAATCTACTCCTGCGGTACGCACAATACCGGAAACTGATGAATCAAGTACTGAGGCATCCGATCCGCCGATACAAAGATTGCATCGCAGCACATTGCCTGCGCCTCTTCTACCGTCGAGGCACCCGCTGACTTTAGCGGAATTACCGCCTAAATCCACCGACCTCGAGCCGGCAGCAGGGCCGAGCGCTGCACTGACCGCCAAGACACACGACACCGTTGTTGTCAATCTAAGTTCTGTTGACGATGGCTCGGACGATAGCGTGTTTGAAGGACAGCTGCAGTCAGAAATCCCCCTAGTGGGTCAAAGGGGCCTATAGAGGGGAACGCCCAAATAACCGTCCAAGGGTCGGAGGCCGCTAATGCACCCCCTATGGACGATACCGGCGAAATAACTGCACAACTTCAAAAGTCGTTCAGTAAGTTTGACGAATCCCTACGTGTTCTGGAGGAGAAGTTCCAAGATAAGAAAAAAATCCCAGTCCAAGACGATGAAAATGTGGAAGTCGTACTCGGCACAGTTTTTGAAGGGGACTCAATACCGGAGGAAGTGCAAGAGAAGTTTGAGGAATTTGACCCCTACGATGTGATGAGTTGGAGGATATCGTAATTGATAGGCACATACAGAAACTGGCTAAAACCGTCCCGCAGTTATCGGAAAATGAACTTCTACGTCGAGTAAGCCTATCCAGGGATGAACTCGTTCCTGCTGCCATTAACGAATCTACACGAGATATGGGCCAGCGCGGCCAGGCGATGCCGGGGAACCAGGAGGGCGGCGGGACCGATACACCCTTATGCCCCAATCCAGACAACATGGGCGATAAAGAAGTAGAACGGCCGCGGGAAATAAGGTTCTCGTTACTGGCAACGGATATGGTTCCCAGAGCACGGTCAACTCCGTTTCTTTTTAAATCTGTACCAAGGCAGATATTCACCCCACTACCGGAAGAGGAAGGGTCGACCTTGTGTAATGAACCACCGAAATCGATCGTTTTCAGCGACAGTGATCTGTGCGCGGTAGCATCAACATTGGGAAGTGAGAATGAACAGAAGAACAGGGAAAAAGGGAGAGAGGAAGACCTATAACCCCGTCGTCACTCCGACGATTGAGATAGGCTATTACCATACGCCGAATTATCCTATAACACCTGTGTCCATGAAGCGACAAATTTCACCCCGTATGAAATAGTATACGGGAGGTTACCGAGACTGCCAAGTCAGTTTCCTACTGAGATCAAACTGCCTACTTACAACTCATTTACATCTGAATTGATAAAGCGACTATCGGAAATTCGAAAAATCGCAGCAGAAAATATCAATAAGGCGAAGGAAAGTTCTAAACGATACTATGATGAGAAGGCCCCCCGACCATTTGCAGGCCGAGTAGGTGACGAGGTTTGAGTGAAAAAGGAGGTGCGATAGGGCAAATTTGATGGCCAATACCATGGACCCTATACTATAGTAGACATAACTGATAGAAATAATGTAATATTGAAAATGCCGAATGGTCATATATTTCGGAAACATGTCGATGCCGTAAAATTGTCATATGAGTGAATGTAATAGGGTGATCGGAAGAATGAGTGCTGGAAACTGATAGGCGACTTTGGGATTAGCAAATTCCAAGCTTCTGGTGCATTACATATGGATAGATGAACAAGATCAAGTGACACCGGAAATACTCGAAACCGTGAGGACCGCGGCTAGAGGAATTTCCCACGTCTTGCCAAGACGAGCATCTGTAACCTGGAGATGCTGGACGAAATACGAGGTCCAGGACGTGATGATAACGAGCAAAGTCGCCCATAAATTCTCCGGAATGTGGGAAAGCAGAATCGCCAAAAAGAACTAACCAAGGAGCTAGTTTCTGTGCTCTTGTGAGTTCAGTCATCAGTAGTCATACAATCTGCACGGAACTCGCTAGTCGAATCGGTCTCTTCCTACTTGAACATTGCGATGGTCCGCTACATACATCTTAACATTGAGGACATTGAAGAGATAGAGTCAGTACAAAGCGGTATAGTGCATCACGAATTGGAATCGCCTCAATTATTACACGGGTCCGCGATATTCGAAGTGAACTTAGGCTACAATCTGAACTTCGTCAAAAGTAGTGCTGTTGCTCCGGGAGCAGTCCTTTCCGACGTAGGTGCGGTTCGAATAGATACGCAGGCCGGATCTGTACGGTCCCTAGCGAGAATACTAGTATACTCCCTTGACAAGCAGCATACTCCATATTTGTTTCACATAATAGCAAATTTTCCCGGGAACATCGCGGGTGTAATTGGACTACTATAGGCGTATACCCCCATCTAGCCGGACTGCACTCACACGTTCACACTCGATACCTTTCCTTAACAATCCCAGAAAGGATCCCGAACACCCACACCTGTAGAGTCTGTCCACATACAGTATCATAAATCCTTCACACTGATACTCTCTGAGCGATCACCCGCTCGAGTATTGTGTACTCCGAGATTTGAATATTACAGGGTATCCTTGCTTGTACCCTAGAATACCAAAGAGTGCACCGTTGCAACCGGGTCCGTGTCAGTCTATTAAATTCTAGCTCAGACATCTGCTGCTCGGCTCGGGAAGTATAGCCAGTGAATCCCTGATGGTTTTTCGTGCGGGCGTGAAAACCCGGGAAAACCAAGAGAAGCGATAGTCAGTGGTAGAGTGAAGCGGCGTGATAATTACACCTGAAGACCACGGCAATCTAGTGACATCATAAGGCCGAACGGGATCGATAGCTCATCTGCAAGCTTCGTGATAACGAAACGCTATTAGGGAAAACCTGTAGCAGTGGTGAAGCCAATAGCGGCAGACAGACCGTACGTCCATCCAGGGCCACCTTCATCAACAGAACCAACATTCGACCCAGACATTCCAATCGTGATGCTGGAATGAGATTGGGAATGCTAGGAAAGCAAACCAAACACATGATTAGGATTTGGGTATCAGTGATTCTAAGCCTTGTCACTCTGGTGGGAGGAAGCCTGAACGACCAAACCTCGCACCAGACCGTTGCGATAAAACATCATCCTGGATTATACTATGAGAGAGTGACTTCCCTACGCCTGCAACACGTGGATTGGCGAGGGAGCGTATTCATAGAGGTGGAAAAGTTCAAAACCGATTTTCCAAAAATAGGTACGCACTTGAACAACGCACTAGACGCCTGTCAGGAAGTAAACTCATTAGAGACGTGCCATGGACTCCTGCAACATGACCTCATCCGTGAACGATTAAGACTCGCCAAAACGATCGTGAGTGAGTTAGAGCATGCGGCGGTCGAGCATGAACTTCAATCCATGACAGACCGTGAGCCCTTGCGTTCCATGAAAAGACGATCAGTGCCTCTTGGTATAATCGGATCCCTTAGCAAATCGTTATTTTGAACCATGAATCAAGAGGACGCGGAGTATATTTACGCACAGATAGATCGCTTATTCATTGACCAGATGAACCTAACGCAATTGATAGGAAAACAAATGCATATCACGGCGTCACGGCTACAACAACTCCACGAGGATCATGTGAGCGAGTCCCGAAGAGTCAATGAACTTTATGACGGAGTAAAAGGGCACTGGAAACAGCTACAGATCCTGGACAAGGAAAGTGCAAAGATAATGTTTAACGCAGAATTATCAAGATTAGCGTTTCAGGCCCAATTAAAATTAGAACAATACGTAAGGGCCGGCGAAGAATATCTTCGAGTGATCTCTGCAGCGCGAGATGGACGATATGATCCGGCGATCCTGCATACGGACCAGTTAACGGCGATTTCCCGGAAATACAACTTCAAGCACCGGAATTTGAGTTCCCATTACCCGTGGAGTCGTTAAGGGGAGAAATCCTGGCACGATTTCCCGGAAATACAACTTCAAGCACCGGAATTTGAGTTCCCATTACCCGTAGAGTCGTTAAGGGGAGAAATCCTGGCACAGTTAATACACACTGATCTAGTGCTCCATCAGGGCCGCCTCATCATCGTGCTGCATATTCCATTACTCGACAGAACGCGTTATCAACTCTACCACATGCACCCATGGCCGGCGCCAGAGACAGGGAATCAGACAGAATCGGCTTACATAACTCCGGCTGCTCCGTACATTGCTATCTCGGAGGACCACCGAAGGACATACTTTCTGGCCGATGCACTATATATTGCGGCATGTGTGAAAGTAATTTCTAAATATATTTATACAATAGAAGCACCTATGTTTGAAGTATCCGTGGATGGACGATGCGAAATAGAAATGCTGATCCGAGCATCGATCTCAGCTTATCAGCAGTGCAATGTCCGTGTGACTCCGTGGTACGGTCCGTTCTGGAAACACTTGCCAGCTCAAGGCGGTTGGTTGTACTCACTTGCCCAACCGGAAACAGTACATATACTCTGCTCGGGGCTCGTTGACACCACAGAGGAACTGAGCGGGGCGGGAGTATTCCATTTGAGTGCAAATTGCGTCGAACGCACGCGCAGCGCAACGTTGACAGGAATCAGGGCTTATGAAAGCCGACAGCAATATCATTACGCACCTGAAATCACCCTAAACGTAACAATGATAGTACCATCACTAAAGGACCTCCCAGATAGAAAAATACTACCGACAATATCGGACGAGACCAATGGGAAAGCGCGATCATGGAAATACCAGGAAGACGGTGAATCCCTATTCGAGATCGAACGGAAGATGATGGAAATCGGAACGCACAAGAGGAACGAGCAGCAGCAACAAAATTGGACCATCGTTGGATTCTCCCTCCAGGGCTTCTTCGCGATGATTATTTGCGTCTATCTCTGTCAACGTAAAGTCCGAAAACGGAAATGTTTCGATTGTCTGATTCCACAAAAGAACGACGCTGAGGCAGGAGAGGTAATGCCTTTACCTTGCAAACGCGCTGGCAACCTTTACCGCATTCGCAACAGCAATCCAGGAACCACGACTGCCGACGTAGACGAACCTAAGAGTGGGTCCGCGTCGATAACTACCAGCACTAGACCTCTTCCCCGCCAGGAAGCCCAGGTTGATTAATCGCAAAACTAACGTACGAGATTTTCCTTCTCACTACTTTCAGGAAAGAAGGTGGGAAAATGAAGAGATGAATTATATAGGGGTAAGATAGATTTATTCCTCCACCGCTACATTCCGAATAACCGGACGAGGCCGAGGGGGTTCTCTTCTCCCCCGACGTTTGCCAGGATGACCTCAGCTCGGGTTTGAAGATGAAGTCGATCCTCGCGGACCCGCAACCGCTCGTTGATGGAACGGAGGGTGTGGCGCCTCCATCGATTAGGGATGAATATTTTTCCGGTATGCTAAAACCAAAAGACAACAAGAAATCAACCAATCTGGGATAAAGTAGACCGGTTAAAAGAACGGCACTGAAGGAAACTTACCAACCACACCTGCAGCTCCAGCCGAGGAGGGCCTTCATAGACGAAGGCCATGTAGACCCCGTCGTCGTCTGGTATAATTATCACTTCATCCATGGTTGACAGGTCAAGTAGGACTGAAGGTCCAGAAGCACGAAGCAACCGAGGCAACATGGAGGCGGCAAGGAAGGGGCACAGACTCCTAAGGATGCACCCGTGGGAAATTGCTGAGGTAGCGGTCCTTGGCAACCTCCTATCACTTAGGTAGTCTCACTAGAATTATAGGCTAATAACTGTCAACTTATTCATAAGCTTAAGCCATAATGTAAAATCTGTACTTATCGCGGTAAAATGTTCTTTGCATAATCTTAATACCACATGGCCCCCGAGTATCGAGTCGTCATAAATTGCTCGCCGTAAGCGATCGAATCGACGAGGGCGTCGATACTTAAGGGGGGGGGGGGGGGATGCTGTCACGTGCCGTGCCTTTTTCGACTTTGGCTCTCGTACACACACTTATGAACAATAGAAACATCAACGAGAACCAAGAATGCAATCGAGGCATCACGCGATTTCTGAGATGCTAACCGCGGCATTTCGTGAGGAAGCTAGCTTCCGGCCTTATCGCACTACGAACGTGCCTAAAACCCAGGATTTACGCGAGCGGGTAAAAACCGCTGAATTAGTAAGATTTGCCTCCGCCTGTCCACCTACTTTCAACAGAAAGTAGGATGGATCAGGGAAGGCAAATCAGTCTTCAGATACATACCAGAGCACATAGTTCGGGCTGGAGTAGCTCCTCACAAATCGCATCGCGTGGCGGCTATCATTCTCACGGGAGTTCCGCGTACCATTAAATATCGCCGTCTGTAAGTCGATAAGGACGTATCGAGCCTTGAGAGTAGCACGCGTAGCCTATCAGTCGTTGTGAGTTCAATTTTAGTATTTTGATTTTGCCACGAACAATATTTGTCGTGTAGGTTAAGTGATTACGAAGCCGAAGAACCAAGTCGTGATAGGACAATAGTGTAAACACCAAGGGGGCAGCGTGGGCGACTACCGTTGAGCGCGTAAGAGTAAGTGTGAGAATATAGGAGTGAGTGAGGGCACGGCAGTGCGAGATTATGGTTGTAAGACCATCCGGCATATTCATTATTCGTCCAAATTATTACCTACTAAGCAAATTGGGATTGTAACAATATATTCGGACCAGTTCAAAGGGACCTTCCAATCTTTTGATTTAAAATAGATCATACACCAATTCCTTATCCTAACGGGAGTCCAAAGGACCGGGCCTGCATAAGACGGGAGTCAAGAACTTACCCAGAACAAAAATAAAAATAAACTTCCACGCATAGCGTGGGAGATTAACTTCGTTAGACGTGTTATAACGCCCTGCAAGTCACACTTGATCACTTGACATCTATGAAAACAAAAAGAAATATTGACTCAAGCAAAATATTTAATATTTAATATTAATATTGCATGTTTTTCAAAATTAAATGAATTTAATTCGAGTGAAATTTGTTACCTCAATATTCAAGTCTTTCAATCCTTCAGATATCGTAGTCCATAATTTTGTTTTTTTCTTTGGGTGATCCAGCATATTCAAGTTTGCCTCATATAAGGAGAAGAGAGCAAGCGTTCCATGTTTACTCCAAACAGCATCTGTGATTAAATAAACATGATTCGCTGGAGATATCAGTTAGCCAAATCTGAAAAGTAATCCTACAAGATTTCAATAGAATAAATGTAAGATGAGCAAAGTTATTAGTGAACAAAGAGAAAACAATTTAATATACTTTGGTTGTTAGTTAATTCCTTTGCCTCTACCTCTTGAGATATAAGAACCACTTCTTCTGGATTATTATCATATGAGATATTACTACTTGTTACACAAAGAGAGCAAGTGTATTATTGATTGCATGAGTATGAGTAAATAAGTAAATTAATTATATATGCATGTGAGACAAATTTTATGGTAATAATTAACTTACACTGTCTATCTTCTATGGGAGTTTCAGCGAACAACATATTGCCTTTATCCATATAAATTTCTTTTCCAATGAAACAGTTGTGGTGTGGAATCTTTTCCTATGATAATATTCTTTCATCAAAATGCTTGCAACAGAGAATGTCTAAAATTAAAAATAGCTTTTATTTATAACAATATCAATATAAATTATCAATGATTTCATATAAGAATGAAATAGAATAATCCACTTTATATTTGTGTACATAACTCACTTCTTGTTTCTGAAAATATCATGTTGTATTTTTTTATTTTCTTTTTTGGTACCATACATAGAACAATAAATTTCCATGATCGCTGGCAGCCCTAACGCACTAAACACGCTACAACTCAGCTATCGGTCGTGTCCAGCTGTGTCGAATAGTGTGACATTGTGTCGTTGTTGGAACACTCTGTGCTATACTCTGTGTCCTGTGTGTTCCTTGTTGGAAAGCACCCAGTTACGCACAAAACGTACGTAAAAGCGTTGCTCATTCGTAGAGCATTCTCAACAGCTATGAGTGTAATTGGTTGAAGATCGTTTTGTACCCATTCAACGGGTACAAAAACGTTTGGTAGTAACTGCACGTAATACTCCTCAGCCATTTTTTTAACTGAGTCGTAGCAGGTGCAAGCGCCATTTTAAAGCGTTCCCCCTACCTCTAACCTCTCTATGTGACGAAAAGTGTAAGCGACTTCTTAGAATTATTTATTAAGATAACGCATAGAAGCAACAATCCAGATGAGTAGGAGCTGGCGTTGCATTGAAGGATTAAGTGATATGCAATAACGTAAAGTACCCGTTGTATTTTTCAATTTTTTTTACATTTCTTTAAATTATTTTCATTTGTACAGAACATTTACATTTTTACATTCGGGCGTCGGTCGTACCAGGAAGAATGACCCACTTGTCGTCATTCCAGCTCAGTGCTTTTTTTCTCCATTGTACGGTATCAACTTCATGTTCTTTACTCTGAATTAAATTTTGACATTTCATTAAATTATGATGATGCAAAAGACACTGAATATAATCATCAACGGTAATCGTTTTCAATGTAGATGCTTTGATACCTTTCGCGCGTTTCTTTTCTTCGCTTTCTCCTAAAATTTTGAAAGAGTATAATTTCGCTCGCAATCTTACAAATTCAACCATAATTTTTCCATTATTTTCATCCTTCATTAATCCTAATACTTTTTTATTTACCAGTGGTATATCATAAACATTATCTGAAGGGTAGTCTGAAGTATCGAATCTGTGTACATCACGCTTAACTAATTCGTATACGTTGGGAACATTATAGTGGTATATCAAGCTATCCGTGTCGGTGTACATTAATTTTGCTTGCTCGCCGAAAGTCTTATTGATGTAGTTATAGTGAAAATCATAAATATATGTTTTAGAGATGTCCAGAATTGAAAATCCTACGTATATAGGTTTATTGAGTTTAATTCTGGTACGATTTAATTCGATTATAATCATATTCTCGTCAAAAACGGTGCAGCTATGAAAATTCGGTATTGTTATGAGAGCTTTTGCTCCATACCTCCCATCCCACTTAGTAATGAGTCTAACGTCTTTTTGCTTCCTAACGTTCTCCATTGTTTTACCAAAAACCGAATTATTCATCAGTTTGTAAAAGTTTTTCTCGAAATCATTTCTAGATTTTTTCCTCATCTCCGTATTTAAATCTATATATTTTTTTAACCATGGAGCTTGATTAAACTTTAAAACTCTATGAATTTTTGTTAGTTTCATACCTAAACTTAAGCACTGTTTTAAATTTTCATAATGAATGATGTATCTTTTTTTCGGGAGAAGCGTAGTCATTAACTTTTTCACATTATATCGTGAGAGAGGAGGTGCAAAATGCTCAGGGCATCATGGTAAATCTTTATAAACTCCATGAAGCTCCGTGGGGCACTCTAGATCTACTTCCAGTATATATCCTATAGTGGAATTATTGAGAATTTTACAAATATCCAGTTTTTCGATATTTTGCTCCCATTCGAACGAGTTGAACGGTAGGAACTGACTCATAGCTGCATCGTACAAGTTATTGACATCATAGTACATGAGGTATGATTCTTCTTTGGTTGGATCGAAATCCGCGCCCATATATCTATTGTTAGCCTTGGCGTATCTGTTAGAAAATTCGGCTATACCGCCACGAATACCTCTCTCGACAAACAATAACATTTCTACATCATCGAGGAGTTCCATTTCAACGTCCGTACACTTGAGCATAGCATCGAAAGCAAGTCCGGGTGCAGTGTAATAATGCAAAGGATCTAACTTATACGTAGAGAAGCAGTTGCGTCTAAAATTTTCGAAAATATCAGTCAAAAG
>JARQTH010000774.1:0-16703 GCA_030142595.1 Trachelus iudaicus | reverse complement strand
TATATATCATTAAATATGAAGTATTCTCAAAAAAAAAATTAATAGAAATAGCGTTTTTTTCATGCGTCCAAAGTAGAATAACCCCTTAAGTTAATTAGGTGAACCAATAAACATATTTGATAATTAAGAAAAAAAAGGGGATGGAAGCGTGAGTTCGGAACTTGAGACTCTCGAACGTTAATCCAGCACCAAGCACATACGCCAACGAGTCATTCTATTTTACTAATAGGAAAATGTATATTTGTGTGGCTACCCACGTTCGAGGGTGTGTTTCAAGTTTTATTTGCTTACTCTATTATTTACAAAACTTTATATGGATATTAAGGGTATTAACATTGGCACATATGACTACCTCATTACTGCGGTTTATGTAATATGCAGTAAAAAACGGTGGATATATGACTCCCTATTTGAGTGTCACCCGGTTTAAAATTGTGGATCTCGAGGAACACACGAATTCATTCGACCAATAAAAAACGTGGAACTAGTTCGATATTCTCGTTCAGATGGCGCATCGACGCGCCAAAACACGGCTCCAGATTCTCACGTGTGGTATTACTATATATATTCGACCAATCAAAAACGTGGAACTGCTTCGAGGGCCAAGTAGTACTCGATAAGGAAACACCTAAAGTTTTATAAATTATTGAATGACCATTAAATCATAATCGACTACGGGAATCAGTAGTAATGTGAAAGTGCAGCGAAAAACGTTATAGAAATTTTTGAAAACACAATTAAAATAATGGGCCAATGCTAGATCATATAATTGGCAAACATGTAGTGACTTAAATACTTGGCCTCAATAATATGATTTCAATACTTTTTGTTGGAGGAATTAGCAGCACTCCTGTACTTGGCGTAGTTTTTTACACGTAAGTGTTTTTTGGAGGATAATGAATATGGACGTATCGGGATCGCAAGACATCGAGGCCGAGCCAATAGTAATAAATTCAGCTATTCCAAATGAAATTCAGACCGAACTTAGAGAAATGATTCGTTCTGCTTATATAGAAGCAAAGCGACCAGATGTACCTAATGTGAGAGCAGTCGCGTCTGAGCTTCTGTAGCGAGAAGACTTGTTACAGCTGAGCTCCGCAAAGCCAGCACGCGCATGCGCGCAGCCGCGACTATGGATACACCAAGTTTATACATGCGAAGTTCGTGGATTCTACCTGTGAATTATACGAGCACCCAACAAAGTACCAACTGCATACTGTGCGGCACCGCACTATCTATGGAATTTATCCCCAAAAAACTGGATAAGTGGTTGACGTGTCAAACAAGTGGATATACATCGCAGTGTCCGACATGTGATACGACTAACTACACGAAGAGCTTCCTGCAGCCGAAGATGATCCTGGATGGCGGTCCTGTGTCGTCCCGCATCGAAGTGGTAACCTTCACGGCATTAGCTGAAGCACATACAAAGCAGCAAATTACAACGAACTGCGGAATGTGCAACGGAAGACCGCGGACTGCCATAATCGCGCAGGACGAATTTGAAACATGGGAGTTCAGGCAGTGCTCCGAACCATGCCAAGAAAGTAGGTGGATGCGTCACAAGATAATGCAGAAAATAGCACAGAAGGCCAAACCCGTAACGAAGGTGAACTCAGCTCGCAAGCGACAGCTAAACAATGGCGAGGGTCACGACCTTAACACCGTGGAATACAGCGACGACTCAGAAAGCGTCTCTAGCAAACAGGTAAAAACGTGCCGCACGCAAAGCCACGTTCGTGTGCGCGAAGTTTCGCCAAGCAAACAAGACAACGACCATAATAACGGCTAGCAGGATGTTATGGAAACATCAGCGGACACTGAGCAGCCTGCACGGTTGTAGTGCTCTGCGTCGAGGGATATACAAACTACCGGAACCAACCTGAAGACCACAAGCAACATAGGTAACAGCCCGGGGCGGCCGCCGCCCGTGATAGTAGTTTCAACAGCTATGGTGAACATAGCTGACGGCGTGAAGAAACTAACGCAATTGGCCAACCGATGTCGTGCGGAACTACGAATCTCTGCCAAAACCGGCAGGGTGCACATCCGGGCTAGAAATAGCACTGGACACTGGCACATTCTCCAGTACATGAAATCCCAGAACATAGAATACTTTACGTACGGGGAGCGCGATAACAACAATAGAACCCGCAAGTACGTAATAAAGGGAATACATGTCCCCGGCTTTGAAGAGTTAGACATCCGCGAAGCCATAAAAACCCTGTATGGCTTCGACATCGTGCGTGCCACGATCTTCAAAAGCTTAACCACGGTGCTGATCGTCGTGAGTTCAAAAATCCCACATAAAAAAGTGATGAGCATGACGCACATTCTCTGCCAAAAAGCTAAAGTGGAAAAATATAAGGTCAGAGAAGACGCAGTTTTACAATGTAAGAACTGCTTGGAATTCGGACATATGCAGGCCCACTGTGGCAAGCAAAAAGTCTATTCGGTCACCGAAAAGTCAACTGAGGACGACAAGATCAAGTCGGTGTGCACAGCATGCGGAGTGGAAGGACATGCCGCGATGCAGCGTGCATGCTCTATCTTTCAAAAGGAGATTGGGAAGAACAGGCGAAAGCGACGGGACTTCTTAAAAAACAACGCAGCAAAAGGGCCCACAACAGAACCATCGTCAAAGAAGTCAGTACAATCGGCAAAAACTAAAAAACCGGTGAAGCCAGGAACTAGCGAAAAATCTTACGTCCAGGCAGCGTATCGAAGCGTACAGTGGCCGCAGTCCAAAAAGAACGAGAAGAAAAAGTGCAAGCTAACGAAATCTGCGCCACAGCCGATGAAAACAATGCAATCTGCACCACAGAACGCCAATCCTGACATAGCAACAACAAAAACAACACGTGGTACGGAAGATTCTCCCGCATGAATATCAGCCCATGACAGAGTTGGTAGACTCCCTGGAAAGGCTGATTGACTACGAGAACTGGGAACAGAGAGAGGCGCTCGTCTACCTACAAAAGATCGTCTTCGACAACAAATACGAGTGCTGGGAAGTCCAGCGAGCAACTAGCGCAGTGCTCAAGTCAATCGCAGGAAGCCATGCAGGATAGGAATCTCAGAGTTCTGCACTGCAACGTCAAAGGGCTGACCAACAAGCTCGTGAAACTAAAAGACCTCATCTCGCGAAGGAAACCAGATATCGTGGTACTAAACGACACGAACACAAGACTAAGGTACAGAGGCAACTTATGTGGATACGAAAAAATCAAATGCCAACTGAAGCGACACTGGGGAACCTTCGTGTATATCAAGAAGGGCCTTCACTGGACGCAGATGAAGCTGCGAAAGGCAGACGAGGAATGTCTGGATGGCTGCAGAATCCGCATCCAACAAACGAACGGCGAACACTTCGAGCTCGTCGGAGTATACGCACCGAGTACGCGGACCGCAGTGGTGACTCGCGCGATTGAGACGATTTTGGACGAACCAAATACAATCCTGGTAGGGGATCTGAACGCGTCGCATAAGCTACTGGGGATGCACTCCAGAAACAGTGCACGAGGAAACGCAATTGCTGCAATCGTCGCCAGAGGAACACACAGAATATTCCGAACCATCTGAGATTCGAGACCACTCTACGCGGGAGAGGGCTGCCTGAACGTGATGGTAACGAACGTGCAAGGAATCAACGGGAGATGCAGGCAACTTAAGGACATCGGCTCCGATCATTTCCCATGGGAAGTGAATCTGCAATACCCTATCAAACGAACCACCATACTGTCCAGGAACACCAGGCAAATGAATAAACAAGAATACAAGGAAAAGACACAGGAATTGACGTTGGATCCGGAGACCATTACAGCGGACGAGCACTGTGAAAGGATGATCGCCAGAATCGAGCTGGCCATCACAGGGGCGCTGAATGAGCTGACACCAAAGCGAGAAGTCAAACGAATCGAACAACTGCCCGAGGATATGCGACTGCAAATCAAACACAGGGATAAACTACGAAGACTCCAAAAGACGCACCAGATACAGGGACTTGCGACTACTAGTAAGAAAGCCACACAAGCTGTCGACAAAGCTCTGTGGGAATGGAGGGAAAAGAAATGGACCAACGCACTGGATGATCGAGAAGACTTCAGGAAAAATATGTGGCGGATCCCGAAGGCACTCAAAAAACCGGAACAGATTCTGCCGACTATTGAGGGAGCATCGACACCGGTCGAGGTGGTAAATGCTCTCGTACAAGCGGCAGTCGTGACAGATACCCAAGTCGCCGAGGAAGACCAAGACGATTACACCACGACACCATACCAGCCCATGCCGGATTGCGACGTATCGGATCTACTCCAGTCGATCCGCAGATTCAAGCGCGGAAAAGCGCCTGGACCCGACGAAATCATGCTGGAACAAATAGCTGACGCAGGAGACAAAATCCACGTCCAGTTGGTGCACATCTTCAACTGGACGCTTAGGACGGGCTACTACCCCAAGGCGTGGAAACACGGAGTATGGATCTTTCTATACAAGCATGGGAAACCAAACACAGAAGCAACGTCTTATAGACGAATAACGCTTCTAAACAGCACGAGCAAAGTGCTCGAGAGACTGATATACAACAAAATCAGCAGCATCATACAGGAGAAGATACCAACTTTCCAGCATGGTTTTGTCCCCGGTAAAGGCACAGCTACGCAACTTGCCAGGACCTGCAACCACATCACCGAGGCCCTGGACAAAAAGGACAGCGTCGCTATGATTGTGACCGACCTGTCGAAAGCCTTCGATACTATCCATCACAAGGCGCTGCTCCACAAGATGCGAGAGCTTAACATCCCAGCGAACATAATAAAGTTTGTGCAAAACTGTCTGCATGGAAGAACTACGTAAGGCAAGTACCAGTGTGACCATGGAGACGTCTTCGTGGTCCCACACGGAGTGCCCCAAGGATCTATACTTGGTCCAATTCTCTTTCATCTGTACGTGGCAGATATAAATCCGAGAATTGTCACCAACACCATGATATCGCAATACGCAGATGATCTGTGCGTTCTTAACAGAGCTTGTCGACCGGAACAAGCCACGATGCGGGCATCGTGGGCCGCTAGAGACCTGATCGAGTACTACGAGCGCTGCTCAAGCGTAACAAAGATAAGACAGAAGTCATCATGTTCACCACTAAGCGTAAATACACGCAATATCTGCACATAGCGGGAACACGAGTGGCATATAAGGAGGCAGTTAAGTATCTGGGTGTGATGCTTGACAAGCGCCTAAGCATGAACAACAATGCAAAGTACATTTGCCAAAAAGCCCACAGGGTGCTCGGGATGCTTAGTCACATAGTCGGCTGGCGCTCTAGAGCGTCGGATGAAAGAAAATTAACGATCCTTCACACTTGTCTGCTACCTATTCTCGACTACGGAATAGTACAACTCCTGCCCAGAGTCAGCAAAACGAACGTCAAGAAGCTGGAGACCATATATAAGATGGCAATCAAACGAGCTGCCCAATTACCTACAACATTCTCAACAGAGGCACTGTGGGAAATGCTGGACGAGGACCCGTATCACCTGAGGATAGAGGCCTTACATCGCGAACAGCTGCAACAGCAGACACAGAACTGTGTAGACGACCTCGGGGTAAACATCCTGAACGCCAAAGAGTTCAGACGACCGGGTCAACACAACATCTTACGGCCAAGCAACAGAATGGGACCACTGCCACTCGTGACCAGGACAGAGCGACGGACAGCCCCATCAAAACTAAGAAACGGCGAACACTACGCGCTGAGAATCTAACGTAAAAGGGACCAGTCCCCGAACACCGAGTAAATTATTTTGCTCGAATATTGGGAGTCGATGGCGGGTGAACAGGCACCAGACCCTGCATAACAAAAACACTCGGATTGCAAGACCATAAAACAGCATCCTGCACAAGCGAGACGACAACAGTATGTGAACTAACAGTAACAAACTGTAACAGTCCAGAAATTTCTAGACCAACACGGTACGCGAAAATAGGCAAAACTCGCAGCCGTTGCGAAGTAGAAATAAGTACACTGCAAAATGTAATCAAATTATATACAATAAAGAACAATCTATCTATCTATGTATCTATCTACCTAATGTGAGAGCGGAAATCAGACTGCTGTTACGTGATCACGAACCGTTTCATTGCGCCCCGCGTAGGATATCGTTTGACGAGAAAAGGGAAGTTCGTCAAATTTTAGACAGACTCTTATCGAAAGGGGTTAAGTTAGGTTAGTAATTCTGAGTACGCGTCATCGGTCGTTCTTGTCAAAAATAAAAACGGGGAAACGAGGACGCCTGACTATCGTACACTCTACAAAATCACAGGGCGTGACAATAAATTATCCTCTGCCCCTTATAGAAGATCAGATCGACGTGTTAAATGAGAAGAGGTACTATAGTTTACTCGACCTTACGGATGGATTTCATCATGTGTTAGTTTGCGAAGAATCAATCAAATATACGGCATTTGTTACCTCTCGTGACCAGTTTGAATACGTTAAAATGTCTTTTGGACTAAAAACTGCCCCTACGAAGTTTCAAAAATGGATAAACGACGTTCTTGCGAAACCTATATCAAATGGAGATGTCATGGCGTACATGGATGATTTTCTGATTGCCACGAATACACATAGAAACATTAAAACACGTGCTTGTGCTGTTAGCGGCAAGTAAGTTGTACTTCGGTTAGATAAGTGTAAATTCATGTTTACAGAAAATATCAGAGAAAGGTGTTAGTCCAAACGACGATGGCGTAGTCGCAGTCGTTAATTACCCGGTCTCGTCTGATGTTCGAAGCGTGCAGCGATTCTTAGGCATGAGCGCGTATTTTCGTAAATTTATATGTAGAAGGATTTTCAGTTAATGCTAAGCCGTTGTATGCTCGACGTTTAGGTTCGGGAATGAAGAGTTAGAGGTATTTGAAAAATTAAAGACAAGCCTCGTGAAGGCACCGATCCTTGGTATTTATTGTCCGCATGATCTGACGGACTTACATTGCGACGCGAGTTCACATGGGTTTGGAGCTATACTGGCTCAACGCAAAGCGGA
Source organism: Trachelus iudaicus (assembly GCA_030142595.1). NCBI lineage: Eukaryota > Metazoa > Arthropoda > Insecta > Hymenoptera > Cephidae > Trachelus > Trachelus iudaicus. Next base: position 9,657 of record JARQTH010000774.1, on the reverse strand, counting down.
CCTAAAATACCACCCGATCTTTTACTTTTCAAAACGTACCACTGACACCGAAAGCAGATACCATAGTTTCGAGCTAGAACGCTGTCCATAATTTATGCTCTGAAACGATTCAGGGTATATCTCCAGGGAATCAAATTCAAAATTGTTTCCGATTGTAATTCATTAGGGATGACCCTGGATAAGAAAGATGTAAATCCACGAATCGCGAGATGGGCTCTTGAGCTACAGAATTATATGATTACGAGATTGAGAACAGGCCCGGAACTCGGATGCAGCACGTTGACGCTTTAAATCGCAAGTTCAGTATTTTAGCTATCGAAGATAACCCCTTCGAGGTAAATTTAGTCATCAGCCAAAATCATGATCCAAACATAAGGGAACTGGCACCGGAATTGGAAAAGTATGAGGATAAAAGGTACGAGATGCGTTACGGGATAGTTTATCACAAACACGACGACAATCTATTGTTCTATGTCCCTGCCGGCATGATTGTGCACATACTAAGAAAATACCATGACGAAATGGGTTATTTAACAGTGGAGAAGACCTGTGAAGCCATTAAGATAGCGTATTGGTTCCCGAGAATGAAAGATCATGTAAAGTCTTATGTACAGGACTGTTTGAAATGTATTGCATTCAATCCGGTAGGCGGAAACAAGAAGGATTTTTACATCCAATCCCCAAGGGGAGTGTACCTTTCTCGACCCTCCACGTCGATCATTATGGCCCAGTGGATAGAAAATGTCTCATCAAGAAATACATTCTATATGCTACAAAGATTACATCCTCAAAAGGAAGCCATTAATTGCCTGTACCAATATTTCGCTAATTTCAGTCGTCCCAAAGTCATTGTGTCCGATAGAGGAACAACCTTTACGTTCAGGGAGTTTGTGCAATTTCTTGAGGAGCATGAAATTCGTCATGTGAAAGTCGCAACTGGCTCCCTGAGAGTAAATGGGCAAGCGTCAATAAGGTGGTAGGACCTATACTTGGTAAATTAGTCGATCGAACGTCAAGTCGGCACTGGTACAAAGTGGTAGAAGATGCTGAATACGCAATCAACAACTCTGTTAACAAAACCACCAGAGAGACCCCAAGTAAGCTTTTCTTCGGGATAGGACAGCGAAGAAAAGTGCCCCTTGACATTCAAAACTATCTCAAGGAAAATATAACCCTCAAGAGAACCGGTCTCGCGGAAATGCGTTCCAAAGTCGAGAAAAAAATAGTAAAATCGCAAGAATTGAATAAAAGATACTTTGATAAAACAACACAAGGAAGCGCACGTATATAAAGAAGGTGATTACGTAATGTTACGGAACTTCAAAAGTACACCAGGGGTTTCGAATAAATTAAACCCTGAATTCAAGGAACCCTAACAGGTCATCAGAGTACTCCGAAACGGAAGGTACGTCGTCTCCGACGTAGAACATTTTCAAGTGACGCAACGGTCATACAGCGACGTGTGGGATGTTTCCAATATGAAGCCTTGATGTCCTCATTCGAAGAAAATAAGTGACAATTGTAAATAATTTTAATGTAGCTTGTAAGTTTGACGAAATGAATCTATGTAAAGAGCCTGGGACGGACTACTGTCAGGATAGGCCGAAGTGTGATATACCGGTATGTTGATGTAGGTGGATGCGTGCGTGTATGTGTGATTATTTTGTGAAACCTGCGGTATGGAAGACCACCGGTGAGAACGCCGGACAACAAAAGTTCGGTCGAGACCACGAACAAAGGAAGAGTACATGAAATTCGAAATTTCAACACCTCGCACTTACCAAATCCTGAAGATATTTCCCTTACAATATCTATTATAAATAAGCATAAGCGAATATGTTAAAAACAAAAAAGTTAACATAGACTACATAACGTTATTGTAAAATTATCATAATGTGTTAGAAGATACAACATCAATGGAAACTATTCGCTGCTAATCTTTATTGTTAGGAACATCGCACATTGCCCTTACAATTTTAAACCTTTGAAAATCTTTCAAGCGAATATGTGAAATTCAAATTACTCGTATATACTGTGACCGATAATTATAAACGCGAATAAACGACTGTAATATCGATAGACTTAATTTCACGTCACAATAACTCGAGGAATTCCGGCCGGTGCCCGGTAATATTAAGGCTCCGACACACGTTTCCTAGAAATACCGCGATCCGTACAGGTACTGGGCGCCAGACATCCATGAGATATCACAGCACCGCCGGTGAATCCTTCGCGATAACCTGGCTACTCAGCTCACGGGAATGGTAGAGGGGCTGGTCCTGCGAATATACACACACACCGGGAGGTTTCGAACATGAAAAATAAAGACTCGGGAGCTTATAAGAATAACAAAATCATTAGAAAATATATTCAACAGTGGGTTCCCTTAAAAAGGGAAAATACAAGACACCGCGGTAGCTTCGACACTACCAATGAGATTGAAAGAATAGCAACACGGTATCAGAGTACGAACAATTGGCGGCAGAAGGTCAGAACAATTATCAATTAGAACGAATAAAGTATAGAGAATACAACGAAATTCGCGGTGTCAATAAGGACGAAGCGTCCACGCACGCGGACGCTTGAGAAATCGTCGGGTATCGTTCCGGGGCACCCTAAATTTTGGATTTACAAGCAGAAATAAATAATCGTAGGACGAACCCGGTAATCAAAATTTAACTCTCTAACGGCTCTAAACAAACGGTAACAATCCAGCCTCCCTTGAGAACTGCATCGCGTCCTCCAGTGATTCAGTAGGGGTCTATTTTTCCCTCACGTAACATTACAACTAAATAATGCGCTACCGCTTAACAACAGCAAACGAAAAAGGAATGATTGAAATAAACAAAAAGAAACATTTGATCCAGCTAAGAGAGAAAGTTCGGCTAGGGAGAAATATCCGTGTCTTCCGAGAAAAGGGAGGGTGGTCTCCCCGTAGGAGCGGTAGGTATTCTAGACCCCACGGCTACCCGGAGGTTCGACGGCTCTATTTGGTCCCTCTTTGATCCTTGCAGCCTGGTGCGGTAGCGGCTTCCGGTCGGGTTCGTCTTCGGCGCGGGTCCCTGGTGCTCCTATCCGTTAGCCACAAGTGGCGGCATTTCGGACAGTCTTTCATAGTAACATCCTCCTCCCCGCACTGATAACAGAACTCTCCCAGTTTCGGCTGCTTGCAGTCCGGGTACCGGTGAGTCGGGCTGTTGCAGTTCCAGCAACACTCGCTCCGTCGATAGGTTGGTGGTGGTTTCGGTCTCTGGTGTTCGATACCCCGCTGCGGCGCCGGGTGTAGCACCTCGGGAATCCGGCTCTTGAGCGTTGCGGTGGTCTGCTTTTTGTCCCTGCCATCTCCCTCGAGCCCCGGTGGCCGGTACGTCGATTTTTCGGTTCCGGCTGCTGATGCCGCGGGAACGGGCTCCAGCTCCGCTAAGGGCGGCGGTGTCTCCGAGGAACGGTACTTGCAGGGTATTATAACCTTTTCCTCTTGTCCCGTCTGTGTACTCGCGTTAGTCTACTGGCGGCGGGGTCTGCGTCGCTCTCTCCTTGAGTGTCGCCACCATGGACGTGTTGGTGGCTTTGTTGACCGTCTGCGGACGGGGTTTTCCCCGTAGGGTTTGTATCCACTGGTCCTTCTTAGGGGCCGTGACGGCCTCGCTCTGCGTGCCTACGTCCCGGGTTTCGGGAAATTCTCTGACCACTGCGTTTCTCGCAATTCCCCGGGGCGCCCTCTGCTCCTCTTCCCGTCATGCCTGGATCTCTAGGGCCGCCATCTCCAGATGGGCCCAGAACCTCTGGTGTTTCACTTGGAGGTGCTCGAATAACGGTAGGTACTCCCTCAGAAACCTCCACCCTGGTGGCTCTGCACGGTTCCCGGGACGTCGCCCTGCCATCTTCTTTGCCGTTTCCTTCGGTAGTGGTCCTCCTTAGAGGCGGTAATAGGTGTCGGTAGCCGGGGTCTAGCGATAACAGGTAAATCATGGAGTTTGATATGGTTTCACTGCGTCAATATGGTAACGTCCGAGCGTTCTACCCGCGTCGTCTTCCAACTCATACCCTATAGGCGAAATAACCTTCTTGATCCTATGGGGGCCGTCAAACTTAGGGAATAACTTGGCGGCAACATGTTTTGTGGCGGAGGACAGTACCCTTCGCCTTCTCATGACTAAGTCGCCAACTACGTCCTTTATTGTAATATCGGGATTGTCGTTCGAATGCCACTTCTAGGTTTTCCTTCACCCATGTCCGTAGGGCTTGCAATTTTTTCCATTCTGCGGCCCCACCCTCGAGTCGTTTGCGCGGTTGCTGGTGGTCCACCGTCTATCGTATATCGTTCTACTTCCGGGGGATCAAGCTCACGGCCTAGATTGAGGAAAGCGGGACTGGCTTTTATGGAGGAATGGTGGGCTGTGTTATACGCGAACCGAAAATCGCTGATATGCGCGTCCCAATCCCGGTGATCCTCTATAAACGAGACGATCATGGTTTTTAAAACCCTATTAACCCGTTCGACGGGATTCGCTTGACGGTGGTACGGGGGAGTGGTTTGATAGCGTATTCCGCACTGATCGGTAAAGGTCTTCATCGCGCCATTAATAAATTCGCTCCCGTTGTCGGCAATCAATACTTTGGGTGTCCCCCATCGTGAAATGACTAAGTCAATCAGGGCCCTTTTCACCTCTTCCGCGTTAACTCTCTTTAAGGGACGACATTCTATCCATTTGGTGAAGGTGTCCTGGATCACTAAGAGATAGACATGACCTAGTCGACTCCGTGGGAACGGTCCCATGAAATCTACGGCAATTGTCCCCCATGGTTCCTCCGCTATCCGTTTTCCCATGAACCCGGCCGGGGCTGCCTGCTCCACCTTCGTCCGCTGGCACGTATCGCATCGCGCTACATACTTGGCTACATCCCTGAACATATTAGGTCAATAATAACATACGCTCGTACGGTAGTGAGTCTTCTCCGTTCCTAGATGTCTCGATTGCGGTATATCATGATTTTCCGAGATCGCGGCCCTACGCTTTTCTTCGGGGACTACCAGTTTCCAGGCGTTAAGGTCCTCCACCAAGGTGTTAACTACGGAGTTCGGCCGGTGGTGATACAGGTAGTCTTCCTCGACCTTCCAATCCGGGAAGCGTTCGGGATGTCGTCGGACTTGTTCTACTTTTCGGGAATACCATGAGTCCTTCGTAGGGAGTAGGGGATTCGTGAGCTCGGTAGCGGATTCGAACATTCGCGAGAGCGCGTCTGGGGCCTGGTGAAGGGTCCCTTTCCGGTGAATAATTTCATAATCGTATTGTAATAGTTCTAATTCCCACCGCGCTAGTCGGCCTGTTGGGTTGCGTAGATGGTGCAACCATCTCAAACTACTGTGATCGGCAACGACGTTGAATTTATAACCTTCTAGGTAGGGACGAAATTTTTGTATGGACCACAAGATGGCAAGACATTCTAACTCTGTAACCGTGTACTTCTTCTCTGCTTCGCTCAACGTGCGACTGGCGTAGGCGATAACTCGTTCCTGGTCTTCTACCATCTGTGATAATACTGCCCCCAGGCCTACTGAGCTATCGTCGGTTTGTAATACAAAGGGGATCTCAAAATCGGGACACGTTAAGGTGGGAGCGCGAGCTAAACACGACCGAATAGTTTCAAACGCTTTCCTCTGCTCTTCCTTCCACTCCCATGGGTGGTTCTTCCGCAGCAGTCGCGTAAGCGGTTCGGCTTCCATAGCGAAATTCGGGATAAATCGTCGGTACCACGATGCCATTCCTATAAATCTACGCACGGCCTTGATGGTATTAGGCGTCGGGTAAGTGAGGCACGAGTCGTCTATTTCATCTAACGTCTCTAAAGGGTATGTGACCGCCGGGCTAGCGTCAAAGTTCCACGTATTGCTACCGAAGTTGATTACCAAACCTAACTCTTTTATGAAGTCTATTCCTATCACCAAGACAACCGGTAATAAGGGCATTATTCCCGCGTGAACATTATATTGTTTCCCTCCTAGCGTGATAGGCACTACGGCTTCATGCGTGATTTGAATTATTTCCCTACTCGCGGTCATTACCTTCATCCCTTCGATAGCTTTAATCGGCAACTGTTCGTTCAAGACGAACTCTACCCCTTTCTCGTCCAAGAAAACTCGACTCGCGCCGCAATCCACTAATGCCTTGAACGGCGTATCGCATAGGCAGATCGTAATGAACAATAATTTACCGGCATTAGAGGCACTGCAAAAGGACTGTATAACCCGCTCTAGATGGACCTTATTCGGGGCCGTACGAGCACCGTTGGTCCCTTTCGGTAACTCCTCGATTAGTTTCCCGTACACTTTTGGCAGGTTTTGCACGTAACCTCTTTCGTGCCGCAACGGTAACAAAAGATCTTCCGCGGATCCCTACAAATACTGTACCTATGACCTTCCCGCCCGTAATTCCAGCACATTGCGGAGGATGTCGATGGCATGGAGATCATTGCACTCTCCTCCTCTGACTGTGACGTATCGGTAGAAGTATTCGTGGAGGTTGCGCCGACGTTTTCCGCAGCGCGCCTCGATCTACTTCCCGTTCCGCGTTTTGGTATTTTCTTTGGCGGTGACGACTTGCTCTCCCGAGCCTTACGCGGCGTCAACGTGCCGGGAAGGCTGCCTACTGTCAACACGGTATTTCTCCGCGATTCTTTACTGTTTCGTTCCCTATATGCTAAATGCAGTAGCATAGAGCGCTCCGGCGGCGATGGTGGCTAGAAAGTCGACGCGATGTTGAAACTGCGTTCTAGGCAGGTAGCGACTTGCGTGAGTGTCTTCATGTCCGGTATCTCGTTACGGGAAATCACTATCTGGTAGCGCGGTAACAGATTCCTCACGGCTTGGCTAACTTCTTCCGTCTCTGGCCAACGCGGGTTTAGTCGTTCGAACAGTGCCTGGATGCACGTAATATAGTCCGCCACCGGCTCGCGTTCGCCTTGCGTTCGATCCATTATTTCGTGCCGCAGCGTGAATTGAAAGTCGGGATCGGTAAAGCGGCGTCTGAGAGCTACCACAAAATCATCCCATACGTGCTAGTACGGGTATACACTTCAAGGATGATGATCGGTAGGGTTATGTTTTAATGAAGCCCTGATAAATTCTAAAAACACGAATTAATTTATTAATCTTTAACAGAATGTAACAAAATAGGCTTTTTTACATCAATCACTGAGACTCTCGCACTTGATATAATTTTTTTTACTTATTATATTGTAGAAAATAAGTAAGAGTGCGTGTGTGAGTGCGAGAGCGTGTGTGTTGTGTATGACAAAAGTGTACGGATGAGTGGGAGGTCAGCGGACAGGGAGACAGAGTTGTCATGGAAAATGAATAAATCGAATTCACCAAATTCCACCAATTGCTGACATTATATTACCTTGAGATCATATCCGAAAATTTTGGTTATTGACCAATTAAGGGATTTAAACTTTTATTACAGAATATTCAAACAAACAGACTTTATTACTGTATTTTTAGCATATTCATTGGTATAAAAGACCCTTATGAAATTGTCACTTTAAAAACATTAGTAAACATATAAATAACTACATAATGCTTGACATTTCGCCACCATACATAGCGAAATGTATGTCAAGCTCCCTCTCGCTCATTTTATAGTCTGTCTCTGTCAACAGTCTAAAGTCAACGGTAGCGGCATCCCGATATGCAATATAAAATTTTCATCACTTTTATAGACCACATCCCCAACCCTACGTTCGGCTTCCTTTAAGCTAATATTCCATGATGCGACCGCGACAATTGTCGCGCGGCAAAACCACGCTGATTGGTTAAAAATAGACGGGATGTAGGTGTACTTTTGTCGCTCGTAGAGTACTTTTTATCTTGTATGCGATTATATCCAGCGAAGCCTGCAACAAAGACGCACGTGGAGCCGTAAAGAAAGGAAGGAATTCACGCCGTTGTTGTAAAAAAGGAGTGATCCAAACTCTTTTCCTTCTATAATGTTTTTTCTTTTTTTTAAGTGCTAATAATATTGCAAAAGAAGCCAAGAGTTTCCGATGTTGCATTTTCAATACTGTAACATTACAAAACGCTCGACCTCTCGGTGCTCCAACACCGAGAGCGCACTTGTCGCAATCAGAAAATAAGGACGCGCGGCTAGTGTCAACACTAGGCGATAGATGACAAACGTCTCCCGAAAGTTAATCCAAGGTAAATAATAACAATAAAATCCGATAGAGCATTAGCGCTTCTCGCTAATCAATCTAGCATTTTAATTAGTTAAATAGTAGATTTCAAATCAATTTAGCATCATCATCTGGATTAAGTTTCAACGGAAGTAGCGACACAGTCAGCGTGATTTAAATCCGAAAGGATAACGCATATTAAATTTGGTAGAAAGTGTTTGAGCTCGATTTATGCCCTCTGTGATAGAGCCGTTATTAATTGAATCGCACACAGTGCCATAGCCAATAGATAGGCAAAGCGCCACTAGGGCTAAAAGACCAACACAGGCATCCCCTCTCTACCGCACAGATAGGTTAGAGTGAGATAGGAATAGACAACAAGTATAGGGCGACTCCTGGACAATCCTACAATGCCGACAATTTATTAAAACTGGGTAAAACTCCATTCTTAAAGACGCTAGCCCCGAGCACTTACTTACATCCCATTTCGTACACTCATAAGGAGCGTACGAAATTGCACTAAAGAAAAACGTTACAATACATATTCATTATTTTGCGCCCAATATTCCCTCCACGCCTGCAGTTGCTCCATCACTATATGTGGTTTATACATTAATATATCAACCTGTAAATTATAGGTAATATTATTATGATGATTTGGACTACGAGAAGTTAGAGATCTCAAAAGTATAGGATAAAAAACTAAACATTTAGGTTCTTGGCTGACTACGTTTTTCGTCATGCAATTGCAGAATAGAGGCTTTATATCAGAGAAGTCCGTCACTGTATAGGCCGATCCAAGCGGCCTAATAAATGACAGGAGACAACCTGTGGTTGTGTTGTGCAGTTTTTTCCTGGGCAAGTACGGTTTGAAATGTACCATGGCACACAAAATGCGCTAAAGCTCGAGAGCTGGCAACCTTCCACTCCTAGGGCGAACGTTGAAGCCAGTTTACGCATGCGACCACATGCGACTGATGCGACAACTTGCAGAGCGTCGCCACATTTCATGGACGCGACGGAATTCTTCAGTTTTGCGTCATTTCGCCGCGCGACAATTGTCGCGGTCGCATGCATGAAATATTAGCCTTACTTCACTCTCCATGGAAGTAAAAATCGTGTAGTCCATGCTATATGTCAATGCCAGAACCCATTGGCCATCGACATATGTATAGCATGGACTACGCATAGACATAGGAAAACATCTGCCGATCAGTGGAGACGTCTCCGTCGGGTACTCTCCTCTGCCGGGCAACTCGGTACGTCGAGACCACTGATATGTATATACACTGGATAGCCGATAAGGCAATTGACGGTGTACCAAGTTGACCATCGCGCACGATCGCCATGTTAAGTTTTTGTAGACTCTGTGACATCAGTGTTGAACGCTCAATTCTGTCAAATTATTGTCAGCATCGTGTTAATATTCTTATTAAGAAAGTGAATAAGTACAGAAAGACAATTACAGGTTGTTAAAAATGG
>JARQTH010000773.1:0-15000 GCA_030142595.1 Trachelus iudaicus | reverse complement strand
CTTTCGTGACCGTGGTGCCTTACTAGTTTTTTGCGTGGCCGTGGTGCCTTACCAGATTTTTGCGTGGCCGTGGTGCCCTTTAGATTTAATTCGCCTGGTAGTATCTGTAGATTTAGTTCGCCTAGTGGCATACTTAGGATTAGTTGGCCTGGTGGCCCGTGGTTACCCAAGATTCCTTATTTTTCGCGATTCGTACGGTACGGGTAACAAGCCTAGAGCTCGTGGTACTCCTATGAGGGTACCTGGCGCCAAACCTACCTTTTCGATCTTTCCGAGACCACTTACGTTCCCGATTTCCGGATTTTGTAGAATTTCGTTTTGTAGACGACAGGATAAACCGTCGCAATGCATAGAAATAGTGGTTTTCACTCTTTACCTCTTATCATGCCGAGAATGAACATTAAAAAATGAATGGCGAAACCTGTTGGTAAATGAAACAATCAAAAAAAATTCAGAGAAATGTTGAGATATCATAGATAAATAATGTATCTATAATAAATGTAGTCTTGTATTAAAGCAGCATCGTGGCTAAGTCGATAGCCTGTCGAGATACAACGCTGCCGGTTGCGGGTTCGATCTCGCATGAAGAATTCTTTTTTCATCTTTTTTTTTTCATTTTACTACAGAAGTCGTTCAAGGTTCCTTTCTTTTAACCTTTCTCGGTTGCCCAAACTTTATTTTAAGTTTATATAAAATATTTTTCAAAAAAAGGTTCATCGGGATTGAACTCGCACAGTCTAAATTCCGAGCAGGCACACAAAACACCGAAACGATCGAGAAAGGCTCCCAAAGAATTTGGGGCCTTTTTCGATCATTTTGGTGTTTTTTTCTAACAATTTATATTTATTAATATTGCCAGGAGAAAAATAAAAACGAATTCATGTATTCCGTGATTTTAACATTATTTTTTAAACATTTTATCTATGACAGAATCGACTAATATTTTAAATGCGGCTGCGGGTCCTCTCTCGCTGAGGGGTCTGTTGTTGCTGTTACTGCTGCCACTGGTTCCCTGAGCAACCCTTCGAACGAAGCCGCTCATCAGATATTGTCTAAATATTTTTTTCTTTGCAATCTTCAGTTCGAGGGAACAGTGTAAACTCTATAAGATTTACTATGACAAAATAATTAGCTCACTCCATTACCTGGAACCAATAATCTCGAGAAGCAAATATGGAAATGAGCATTATCTCTATCGGCAATTGTTCGTCCACATGGAGAAGGGTGGCACCAAAGTTCTTAACTGGCGTGCATCTTCATATTATTGTGCTTATATGTAAAGTAAGCGAAATGATAATAGTAAGCAGTTGAATAAACGATGAAATTCTAGAAATACAACTACTGAAAAAAGTAAAACAAACAGGTGTTTCTGGCATCTGGCTAGTGGACTGGGTTACGAAGCGACAGGTCCGTAGTTTGAGATCCCTCTATGGGAAGTGCTTTTGCAAATGGGATAAACAGATTGAAGAGTATGTCCACTTAATTTAATATCTCATTATAGTAAAGACATAAACAACAACAACCTGCGGGCTTCCACATCACACAAGAGGTGCCGAGGTCGATGCGTTCCCATTATTTAACGTAGCGGGTCCCCAGTAGGCCTATACTAAAATTGGCGATCTCAACACTACACAAACGATCCTTTTAAGGATACAAACGAATGGCAACAGGATATCAAAAAGTTTCGCTTGGAAAATCTTAATAATATGAGTTCTGTACTCAAATATAAAGTTTCTTCATTGAAGATAATTACAATTATTTTACATATATTTCACACACACACATGACCCGTGTAAATATCCGACAAAAAGAGGAATTGAGAAAAGGACATTTGGGAAGAATAGTATATCGAAAGAAAAGTTTTTTTTTTAACAATTTGACCTCGGTAAGATTTACTGTGACAAGATAATTAGCTCACATGAGCTAATGAAATATAGAAAATAAGTACTCGTTCATTTTTATTTTATCCACTATAATTTTAAATGATCAACATGCATATAGAAAAGGCTGTTACATTCCCTTTTAATAATTATATTGTTGATTGTTTGGCCAAGTGCACGAATTGAGAATTGTATCATCTTACAGTATATTTTGTCTTAAAAAATAATTTGTGCACTTGTTTTCGGGGGGTACCACGGGAAGGCAATCAACTCCACCCCCCATTAACTCCTAAAGCCTCCGACGTTAAATCGAGACGCTTTTGAGAATGCAGGATTCACAAAAGCGCAGCTGAAGGAGCTATCCCTAGTTAAAGCGAAAAGACTATCGAAGCGCAGCTGCAAGAGTCTCTGACTACGCATGGGACAGCTTTCACAATTCGAAATGATTCGTCAATATGCAGCTCTAGGAGCCTCCAATTGTAGACAGGCGCGACTTCGACAATCACCAGTGAAATCATTTCAACGCTAGAAGTTTGTAACGCATTTACTATATTGAAACGCAGCTTGTACAGCCTCTGATCACAAGCGGGCGCAGGCTTGATGACACAAAGAGATCGATCAAAGTGCAGCTCAAAGAGCCTCCGATTGCAATTCGGCGTGAATTCAACAGTATACATTCAAACAAACTTACAAACCCTTCAGTTTTTTCCATTTTTGATGCGGTTTGTGTTGCACTTGAGCCGCATGACTTATTTGCTCCGTTGCGCGATTATTATATTTCGTCTGAGGAAAAACTTTGACTCTGACTAAGAACTGCAAATGCTGCATCCGATGATCTTTGCAGGGATGGCTTTCATCGTGCTACTCCGGAAACGTCGAGGTTGTAGCAAGTAAAATATCGCCCGTCAAATTTCGTAAAGGTAGTGAGTAAACTTTCAGCTGAGCTTCCACAAGTTGAGCGAAGTTTTTAGTTGATCGCTTCAGCTTCGTTACTTTTGGGGCATCAATATCGATATTCTCGTATTCTCGGAACTCGATATAGATTTCCTCTGGCGAAGAGTCATGCATGGGAGTCTTCAACATATCGGCACAACAACAGTCGCATGGATTTCTTTTCAGATTGGGATGGTCAACATAGCCAGCGAAAAATGCGATTGCATTTTTCTCGTACAGTCCCAAATTCTTTTCCACGATACTTTTGCACGGCGGTACCTGTGCATCCTCGTAGCTTTCGATAATTTCCGATGGGGTGGGAACATTGGTGTTTGGGTCTTCGTCCTCATGAGCAGCGGCATCGATCGTTAGATCATCCGTTTTCTCAAATGCCAGCGTTACGACACTGGTCGAATTGAGAAGAGCTGGAGCCTCAGGACACTGCCGACGTTGCCTATGTCGGTTGTACCAATATATCTGGTTGGGAGGATATGCCTCATGGTCAATCTTACCATTCTCGCCATTGGATTTGAATTAAGACCCCCACGTCCTCTTAATAAAGTCTATACATTTTTTATTTTTACCACAGATTAATAAATCATCAACAAAAATTATTAAATAAATTTTCTCACTTTTAATTTTTATGACATAAACAATAATCGATTCTACTCCTCTTAAATCCTAATTTAATCAAATAACTATCTAAGCATTCATACCATGCTCGTGGACTTTCACGGAGTCCGTACAACGCTTTTTCCAATTTACACGCTCTTCCTGAATTATGATCATAACCTTGAGGTTGTTTAACATAAACTTCTGATTTTACTATTCCATTGAAGAATGCTGACTCGACATCCATTTGATCAATTTTTAAATCATTTTGCACACAGTAATTTAATAATATTTTTAATGTTTGAGTTCTTGCAACAGGTGAATAAATATCATCAATTATTTCCTTTTGTTGAAACCCTCTTACTAGAATTCTAGCTTTAAATTTATTTTCTGTTTTTTTTTGGTATATACCCACCTTAAATTTAACACCTTTTTATCTTTTGGTTTTTCAACTAGTTTCCATGTTTCATTTTTATTTAAACAGTCAATCTCTTTATTCATAGCTTCTTGCCATTTTTTACTCTCTCTACTGTTTATCGCTTCATTATAATTTCCGGGATTATCAGCGCTTACATAATTTACATAAATACAGTTTGTTACTGGATTTCCGTATCTTGTTACAGGAATTTCCTTTCTTTGTGACCTTCTTGGTACTGATAAATTGTCTTTACTGGAACTAGGTACGCTGTCCTCGTATTCGTTATTTTCAATGTTTTCATTTTCGTTAATTTCATTATTTTCATTTTGAAAAACTCTATAACCTATATTTTCATAGCTAACTAATATTCCTAAATCTGCTTTCCAATCCCATTTACCTTTTCTCTTTATTTCTGGGACTCGCACAAAAACTCTACTTCCATATAATTTTAGATTTTTCATATTGGGTTTTTCTCCCATCATAATTTCATAAGGAGTCTTTTTTTCTAAAGTATTTGCTAAAGTTCTATTTTTCAGATAAGCTGCTCTTTGAACTACTTCTGGTCAAAATCTATTATGAATTTTCGCGTCTGCTAGTAAACATCTTGCAGTTTCCATTATCGATCTATTGTACCGCTCAGCAGTTCCGTTCAACTCGTGAACATACGGAGGGCACGGTTCAATATAAAACCCTTTTTCCTTTGCAAAACTATATATATATTTTTATTTAAAAATTCTTTACCGTTATCACATCTTAATCTTTTTGTCTTTTTTCCTGTTTGATTTTCAATTAAATTTACATAACTTACGATGCAATCATAATCTTCATTTTTTTCTTTCATGGTATAGACTTTTGCAACTTTACTGTAATCATCGACTAAGACTAACAAATATTTTTCTCCCCTAAATCCTACTGTACTATGCGGTCCATTTACATCCGCATGAATAATTTCTCCTATATCTTTGGCTCTATGCCTATCATTTGCAAACCTAGTATTCGTCATTTTATTCTGTACGCAAGTAGCACATTTCAAATATTCATTCTCTAAATTATTCGGCAGACCTTCAATTAAATTATTTTTACTCAAAATATTTAAATAGTTGAAATTTACATGACCAAGCATTCTATGATATTTTTCTTTCAAAGTCGTACCATTATTTACATTTTCAGTTACATAGCTTTGACTACTTTCAAACACAGTATTTATCTTATACAAGTTATTTTCCTTGTTCGCGATTGCTATTAATTTATTTTCTTCACTGTAAATTTTAGATGTATTTCCAACAGATACAATTTTAGCCTTTTCCGCGACTTTACCATTGTATTGTAATGCTTCATTTATTCCCTTGCGGGGTACAGCACGGACTCCCGCTCCGCTTACACCATAACTAAAAACTACTGTACCTCCTAACCTAATTTATTCTCGCTTTTTCTCACACCTCATGCCTCGCTCACCAAATGAGAAAAAGAAATTTCAAAGAAAAAACTCTTTTGGCTCATTCTCTCTCCTCTCTCACTCACTCACGCCCTCGCATCACTCTCTCCACCTCTCACCCTTTCGACCACCGTTTCCGTCGCTCTTTTTCTATTCCCCGCCTAATTCTCCTTCCCTCTCTCCCCCCTTTCTTTTCTTATCCTTTCTATTTCCACTAGCCAGTTTTCCCCCTGTCCTTTCTCTCCCAACACTTCTTCTCTCATCTCTTGCCATCCTCTGTCTATCCCCAAACTCGAGCATGCCTCCCATACATGTTTCCACGACTCTACTCCATGCCCACATATTCTACACCTCTTTTTTTCTTCCTTCTCCCAGTACATTCCTTCATTCATCTCATCCCCTAACCTAAACCTCGCCACTATGCTCCACCTCTCCTCTTTTCAGCCCCTCTTTAGGTATTCCGGTATCCCATTCCCCTTCACGAATTTATATTCCTTGTTCTCCTTTGCTTCTATTATCCTGGCCTATCTTTCCTCCCTCTGTTTCCTTCTTTCTATGTTCATTATCTCCTCTTCTCTCATGTTTCCTGACTCCCACATCTCTTCTACCTTCTCTACCTTCCATCCTCTACCTTCCATCCTCTACCTTCGTAAAACTCTCTTCTCTCCCCTTCCCATCCCTCTACCCCTTTTCCAGCTCTCACCCTCTTCTTCATTTCCCATATGCATCTTCTCGCTAGCTCCCCCCCCCCCTCTTCCTTCCTCTATTCTCTTTTCATACCCCCAGGCCCTCATTCCCGCCCTTGCTTCTAGCTCCTCCCTTCCTACCTCCTCCCTTACCATATACCCTGGCACTCTTCTTGTTACCCCTAACACCCATCTTAAATACCTCTCCTGCAGCCTTTCTACCTCCTCTCTTTTCTTCCACCCCCAGATTTCTATCCCATAACTCACAACCGACCATACCAACTTGTCAAAGAGCCATACCCTTTTCCCCAATCGTCTCCGAACTTCCTTTTTCCAATTGTCCATACCTGTCCTAACACTTTCGCTCCCTTCTTCACTCTCTCTCGTACTTGTTCCTCCTGAACCCCATTCCTCTTAACTACATACCCCAGATATGTGTACTTTTTTACCTCTTCCACTTCTTCTCCTATTCATCTCCAGCTCACCTTTTTAAACCTCCCACCTCCTTTCCTACATCTCATCACCTTTGTTTTCTTTATGTTTACCTCTAGCCCTTTCCCTTCCACATATCTCTCCAGCGTCCTCATCATGCCTCTCATCTCATCTTCCTCTCTCGCCAATAACACCACATCATCCGCATATGCTAGTGAGAACACTTTCTCCCTATGAACACTACTCCCCCCATCTGCCCTTCTCCAGCTCCTCGTCTAGGTTCGTTAGGAAAAGGACAAACAGGAGGGGGCTGAGCGGGCACCCCTGCTTTACCCCCTTCTCTGTCCAGAACTTCTCTCCTACCTCCCTTCCCACTCGGACTCTATTACGTGTTTCCTCCATCACCACCTCACATCTTCTCACTAGCCCATCCCTCACCCCTCTTTCCCTCATACTCTCAAACAACTTCCCCCTGTCCACCGAGTCGAAAGCCGCCCTGAAGTCTACAAAAAGCAGCATTAGCTTCCCTTTCTTTTTCCCTAGTTCTCGGTTAATCAGGTAATTTAGCACATATATGTTGTCCACCGTCCCCATCCCCTTCCTAAAGCCTGCTTGATTCGGTGGCAGCAACCTTTTTCTTTCCACCTCTCGCCTCAGTCTCTTTTCCAGAACCCTTGTATGCTGTCTGTGTCAATGTGACCCCCCTGTACTTCTCCACCTTTTTTCCCTCCCCCTTCTTCACTATTGGAATTACTACTCCTTCCTTCCAACCTTCTGGCCACCCCTCTCCTCTCCACCCTCTCTTACATAACTCCCATAATGCCCTCACCATATTCTCTCCTCCGTACTTCCACACTTCATTTGGAATTTTATCCTCCCCCACCGCCTTCTTATCCTTCAGTCCCTGCACCTCCTTCCTTACTTTCTGCAGTGTGACGTCTTCTTCATCTTCATTCATCTCTCTTTCCATTAACTCCCCTCCCCTCACTCTCTCCTCCGACCCTCCCAACACACCTCTGAAATATCTATCCCATTCATTCATCCTGATGTTCTCGTTCACGCCCTTCCTTCTTTTTCTTCCCCTATTTACTACCTTCCATACCTGTTCCTCCGTCCTTATTGTCTTTATCTCCTCTTAGTACATTTGTCCATATTTTATCACAAATATTTTCTTAATTTTCCACTTTGTTGCGTGTATTTTTTTCTTTGAAGATTTTCTCTACGGCACTCGAAAACAGACGTAGATGAAACAACATTTTTTTTTATCTGGAGCACAACCAACCATGTAAACCACGCTCTGCTACCATGTTGAAATAAGAGGAGTCGTGGTTGGTGGTAAGATGATTATTTATTCGTCTAAATAATATTTCCAGTGAAGCGCACCGCGTGTCGCCTTGGACGAGAGCTGAGAGCCAAGCCTTTTGTGAGGCCCGGGTCGGCCGCTGCCGCTTGAGCCCGGGTCAAGCTAGGTGCTCGGGTGGGGAGCGCACGCACACATACATGTGTGAGTGCGCGCATATAAGTTATACGCAACTTTGCGACCCTTGTACTCTTAATCTAAGGGTCGTATAGCAATATGGTATATTTAACAATATTTCACAATATATAATGTACATAATTTAACAGACTCATTGACAGCTTCATGATGGTGAAACGCACCAGCAAAATGGCTGGAGAAGTCGCTGGCTGACAGATCGGCTGATAGTGCTGCCTCGCGTCTATTTTTTATTAGACCCAGACGACGCAAATGCTGCCAGAGGTGGGCTGGGCTCATCGACGATCCGAGTCGATAACTCCATGTATGTGAGATGACTTAGGCCTGATTATTAAGGCACGGATCCGATTTCGGAGTTCGCGGTATTCACCAAAAATACTGTCAGACTTTGTACGTATAGCCTGCCTATGTAGCCTGTCGCGTTTCTTCATAAGGTTTTTGATGTCGGGTGTAATCCAAGGGGCCGGAAGTCGTCGTGGATAGATAGATTTTACCGGAGCGTGAGAGTTAAGAGTACGCATAAGCGCGGAGGTAAAAAATTCAGCGACTTGGTCATTTGAAGTGTTATCGTAGACAACGTTCCAATTTATGTCCTTAAGGGAAGCCAAGAATGCTTCTGAGTTAAATTCCCGAAAGTCCCTGGTAGTAATCCTAAGCGGACGCAGTGGAGGTATCTTTAAGGCGATTTTGATCAGAAGTGCATCATGAGCCGATAGGAAGGGAACATCAGTCTGTGCTACTTCAAGTACTGGGGACTCGTCACTAAGAATGCAGTGGCCAATCCAGGAGCAGCTATGAGCAAGTTTGTATGTTGGTGCAAACGGCACAAGATACAATCCATTTCCTTCTATAAACGACTGGTGCATAGAAGATTCAAAGTCAGTGGCCAGCATATTAATATTCAAGTCGCCTATGATGATAGAGTTAGTATAAGAAGGAGACAGAGATAGGAAGGCCCGTTCAAGATCGGTGAAGTGTCCAGCTTTAGGAGGTCGATAAACAGCAAAGCACAACATCTTAGAGTGATCCATAAACGAAAGTTCAACGGCATTGTACTCAGGCCTAGGGCGCACATCACCGTGAGCAGACTCGAGAAGGTGGACAGAGATGGACTCGTGAACATATAGAGCCACGCCACCACCGCCTCTACAAATGCGGTCCGAACGGAACAGAGTGTAGCCGGGAAGAAACACCAGATGGTCGGGGATGTGTGGTTGCAACGAGGTCTCCGATATCGTAATGAGATGCAGAGACTTATCTCGGACGAACTCAGAAAATTCATCAAAATTTGGAAGCAAGCTTTGAGCATTTATATGGCATATGTAGAAATTAGTATATTTGTCGCAATTGTTTACAGATAAATTTTAGGCAGGCAAAGGCAGGCGGGGTGATGTTTGGAGTCACGAAGTAAGCTGTTCTAGGTCCTGTCGCGTCCGAATTACCCGAGTTGAGTCAGCATCGCTAGCTTTAAAGAAAAGGGTGCCACATCTAACCCATACGCGCGCAGTAGGTGAACGACGGGCAAAAGCTCGCAGGTTTTTCAATACTTTTTGTCGCAGAACCGTTAAATGCTCATTAATATAAATGTGCGAAGATGACCACGACGCATTAATCTCGGAGGCAATAAGATTAGGTTTGTTAGTACGCTTGAGACGAATCCACTCGTCTCGCCCACGTACGAAAGAGAACTTATTAACCAATGGCGGAGATCCACCCACTTTAGAAGGTAGTCGGTACGCTTCTGCTATGTTGGAGATGCCGTCCGGAGAGCCAAGCACGATGCCGATCTTGGTAGCTAAGTCCAACGGTGGTAGATTGCATTGGGAAGGCAGACCAGTTACTAGGAGTTCACAGAGTAGGAAGCGTTGCTCTAGTTCATCAAGGCGCTCGTCAACTGTGGTGGAGGTATAGGTTCGCCCTTCGTCAGTACCTGAATTCAGCTACTCCTCAACCTTGTCCAAACGTCCAGACAGCACCGAGTGTGCGCTTTCAGATTTACGGCACTGTTCGGCTAAGGTTTTGTAATCCGTCGCAAGTTTGTGTACCTGGACTGAGATGGCAGATGTAATGGTGGAGAGTTCGTCGATACAAGTATGAAGGTTATCCAGCGTAGAAACTTTGTCCTTGATAGTGGAGAGGTCTTTTAGCTGCACATTAATTTGAGCTAGTGCTGCTGATGGAAGCGTGCCCTTGGAAGCTTGGGTAGAGGTAGATGGTCTATCTATCAGGCATTCGTGACAGGTGAAGAGGTTAGGCTGGTTTAGTGCATCGTCTCCATAGCGCTTTACCAGACATGCCGAATGAAATCGCTTCCCACAAACACCTCTACATGACGGATCGGTGTTACCGACAAAGCGGGCGCAGATGATACAGTGCTTAAGCTATAGCCCAGTTCAAGATGTCGGAGATCAGGGCCCCAAATACAGCCAAGCTTCAAGCAGGAAAAGCCTTCATACAGCCGTCAGGAGAAAGGTGTGGGAACCATGCAGGCGCTCACAGTTTGGCAGAGCAAAGATAAAACGGAGTATCCATAAACAGGCGCCCGCAATGGGCAGGAGACAGCAGAAAAGGTGCTTCGATTGAGGAGTAGAAGTAAGTGTGACAGTACTGTACTTACGCGAGGAGCGAGCATTAGTGGGAACGAGCAGGCAATAGGTCCCTTAGTCGCAGCTATCCACAATGCGTTAGACGTCAGACACTTGTTCTTAGACACCACGGCGCATCCATCCGTCTTTGTCTTACTAACGCTATGTGACGAGGACGGACAATCGAAAAATCTGTCTTATGCCCACTACCGAAAGTCGCATAGCTCCTTCTCGCTCCTTATCGGAGTACTAGCTGTACTCGTCATAGAGCGTTAGTCTGAGAGAGAGAGGGAAAGCGTGCCGCCGAATACGAGCAGTCCCCCACCGAGCTCCCTATTGCGCATGAGGGGCCTTGCTGGCGTCTCGCTTACACTCGTGCTGTGCAACAAGGACGTACCGAGCGACGCTCTGGCGTCTCGCTCGCACGGTAGTGCTTTCTGCGTTGCACGCACGGGCCAAGATAAGAGAGCAGGCGCTGCCCAATCCTCCTCTCTTACCTCACCGCACGGCGTCCACCGTTGTCACCATTATTGAGGTTGACTGTACATTCTGATGTCGGACATGGAGAGTCCCGACCAAGAATCCCCAACTAAGCCAATTGAACGCGCGAGTTGTGCTGCAAATAAGTATAGCACTTAAAATTCTTTATTCAAATGTGAACAGCTATGCAGTGCGACGTTATTCCCAACCAAAACAAAATTTCCATAGGCAGTCGATAAGCAGAATGCGATATCCGTAAGACGGGGAACCGTACGCAAAAGCCGGGTGATTCTCTCTCTGTTGAGTTAGGTATTTTCAGGTCCGATAAGCGATACGCGAAATATGTTGGGCGCCAGGTGATCTCAGGAGAGAGCACCGCGAGTGCCGAGCACTCGAGATTTTATGGATCCGTAACAGGACGCAGAAAGACTCGGAAGAACTAGAAGGAAAAGGATTCGGATACGGCGACACCGCCAAGGTGGAAAGAGAACGATGGGGAAACGGCGACTTCCCCAAGATAGAATGTGAAAACAGAATAAACGGCGACTCCGCCAAGATAGAAGAAAGGAGAGAAAAGAACGATAAACCGCGACTCCGCCAAGATAGAAGAGAGAAAGATCGATAAACGGCGACTCCGCCAAGATAGAAGAGAGAAAGATCGATAAACGGCGACTCCGCCAAGATAGAATAAGGAAGAGAAAAGATCGATAAATGGCGACTCCGCCAAGATAGAAGAAAGAAGAGATAGTAACGGCGACTCCGCCAAGATAGAAAAGAGAAAAGATCGGAAAAGGGCGACTCCGCCAGAAACGTAAAAAGACAAGTTCACAAACGGCGACTCCGCCAAATAAGTAACGAACGAAACACTCAAACGGCGACACCGCCAAGAGAAGGAAGAACAGCGCGAAGAAAGGTAATAGCAGAAGCGAGAGAGGGAGAGAGAGAATCAAGCGGTCGACGAAATCTCCAAAAGTATACCCGGTTCTGAGGCTAGCTCACCTGGGAGAGCGTCGTAGCGTTCAAGAGGCTAGACAGGAATAGGAATAGGTACGCGATCAAAAGAATAGGGAAAAGGAAAAAAGACTAGAGACATATAGGTAAGTTTAACGCACCGAAGCTATATTAAATCAAGCAAGAAAGCGGCATGCAAGCCATTCAACAAATTACAGCATTTTTAAAGCAGAAAAGCAAAAGTACGTTCTAACGCGATACGGAAAGCAAATTAAGAGAAACGCTAGCAAGGAAAGCGAGAGATACTAAGGTGCGACAGCGAAACAAAATAGCGCAAACATCCTTAAACTAATTTAACAAAGCAATAGTTTCTTGAAGGATTCTATATAAACTAAAAGACCTTAAAACTAAACGCGAAACTAGTGATGGACTACGGCCCTATTAACGATACGACACGGCAGCGGGACGAATCCGCGCCGGCGCACAAAATACGTCCGACACTATTTCACTAAATCGGAGACTACGAAATACACGCGAGAACAAAAGCTTAAATTCGTATCGGTACGAAAACACGGAGCAAGTTCACTCGCGAAATTTCCCGACAATTGGAAAGAGTCAGAACACGTACGATATAGATAGGGCGATTAACACATCAGTATACGAGGCACACGAATAAATTAACATAAATGGTAAAAGTAATATAAAATAGTTCAAAAGAAATGGCAAGCTCTCAGGAAATTATCACAAGAATAATTTAATCGGCAAAAATAAATTAATACTAGGTACGCCACTGAGAGGCAGTGCGTCCTTTATTCTCGCATCAGGCGAGTACGCAAAAAAAAAAGAGGTGACTCTACGCTCGACCAGCAGCGTAAGGTATCGAAAATATTACAATAAAGCGTTAATTGCGAACTTCCAAAAATTGAAATATTAATTAAATAAAGAGGAGGATGCCATTCCTAATAACGAAATCGAGAAATACATGAACAATAGATGGTCGAGAAAAGAAGTATTTAAAGTCAGAATACAATATAATAAAGCGACTTATAACGCCGAAAAAAGTATAAAAGCCAAAAAGATATTCAATTAAAATAACCAGGCAGACTCTACGAGGAAACGGCCAAGCCGGAGACGCCGGGGCCCTAGGTGTTTCCGCGTGGTCGAGAAGATACTCGGTAACTTATACAATATTCGACAATTCCAAAGCACTAAAATTCCGCAAAACACAATTAATTACAATATATTCGATATCAAAGGTACTCTACGATAATAAAAGGAAACGCTAAACAAGATAACGGTATCCGGCACTATCGTCCTTTTACTTAGAGGGACTGGAACGACATTCAGTCCCGGTAAGCGAGAAAATTTTCCGTTGAAACAAAGGGCCTAGACGGGATTACTTCAATTAAATGCACAAAATGCTCACCCCAAATATACGGAAGGTACGAGAACGAAACCCAAGTCCGGGGACTTCCTTCCTTCGAACTTGAGCGCAAGATCTAGCGAGAAGCGGCCGTTCTTTGTTCAGTTTACCGGATTACTAAACGTGACCACAAGCTTAGATACTCCAAACGTAACTGAACGAGCCGGAATTTGTCGCTAGAGGAAGAGCCCTAGGGGCCCCCCTCTCTAAATCATTAATTCCTAATTCGCACGATAGAGCGATAATACAATACAATACTACGATATAGGTAAATCTAACGCTTGACGGTAGCCAAAGACGAGGCGTTAGGCCGCTAGAGTCCGAAGATAGGCGGAACGGGCCGAGCTGAGTGCAGGAGTCCTTAGTGCGGCCGATCGTGAGTCCTCGGTGCGAGCGGCAGGATCCAGCGAAGAGTAGGCCCTGATATCTTCTCCGGGGGCCACTGATAACGGGAACGCCAGGGAACGCTCGGCGACTGGGCGGCACGATAGAGGATCATCCTTTCCTACTATCGGCGGCACAAGTGGCGAAGGCCCTTCTTTGGCGGCCCGTATGGACCGCCGGCAGAACTTGTGGAGGGATCCCATCCCGGGTCTCCTTTGCTCCACGGAAGTCCTCCGAAACGGGCGGCAGTTTGGTCCAGCCTTCTGTCGATCCCTCGTTCGGTAACTTGGGAACCCTTGTTGGCGGTCCGCGTCGTGCTAATGGTGTTGACGTAGATTTGCCCAGGACGGTAAAGAAGGTAGGCGAGTGCGAATAGGAAAGCTCAAAAAAAATAAAAGAAAAACGAAAAAGCAGAAAGGCGTAATAGAAATAAGCAGAAAGGACGATAGGCGGAAACAGAGTGCAGAAACGATGATCGAGACAAGCAAAGCCATCTTTGGAATGTCGGGTGACTGACGTTTCGAGAATCGTTGCAGGTGGATTTTGTATTTACCCTACTCCTAGCAACCTTTGTGACTGAATCCCAGAAATTCACGTCACAGTACATATAAAAAGTGTGTCTGAACAGAACGAACTGAACTTAGATGCTAAGCTATGACTCGACTCTAGAGTGCCGCCAACCCATAGACTAGAAAAACCCTACAAAACCCCCCTTCGGAATGATTTTCCTAGTAAAGTTATTCCGTCTTGTTCAAATCGTTAGGCTTTCTCAGTAATGTATCCCGATGTGAATCATGTACTTTTGGACTTAGAGCCTTTGTTAGTAGGTCTGAAACATTCCTTGTCGTAATTACATATTGTAATTTAATTGTATTATCCATTACTTTTTCTCGAATAAAGTGATATTTTATTGCAATGTGTTTCGTCCTTGATTTATCTATATAGTTTTCTGCATGTGCAATAGCTGCTTGACTGTCGCTCCATAATGTAATGGGTTGGGTCGTGTCCTGTAAATTTAAAGATATCAAAAGTTGCTTGATCCATGTTACCTCTCTTGCGCATTCGGCCACTGCTACGTAGTCGGCTTCCATGGTGCTCAATGGTATCACCGTCTGTTTGGTGCTTTTCCATACTATTGGTGTTCCGCCCATGGTGATAACGTATCCAATTGTACTCTTCCTTGTTTTCACATCGCTTTCCCAGTCAGCATCAGAATATGCTACTAGCGGTGCATTTGAGCGTGAATAAGTTATTACTCGATCTTTGGTGCCCTTCAAGTATCTGAG
>JARQTH010000772.1:0-16978 GCA_030142595.1 Trachelus iudaicus | reverse complement strand
CTTCCCGTTTTTCATTATTCAACTGACATTACAAATTTACGGTTATGAACAGTTGAAACATTCACTTGTTTGCATTTATTTATATGCAGGCAAGGAGGCGACAAAAGTGGCTCTTCCCGGACTCAAATGCGGCCGGGAAGACGGTACTTTCGGCTGAGGGAGCAAGAAAAATTAATTTAACAGGAAACCGTAGTCGATATCAATAGGCACATGATACACACGGATAAAAATGTAACTAAATCCCCCAAAAAACACTTACGTGTAAAAAACCACGCCAAGTATAGGAGTGCTGTGAATTCCTCTAACAATAAGTATTGAAATCATATTATTGAGACCAAGTACTCAGGTTACTACATGTTTGCCAATTATATGATCTAGCACTGGCCCATCATTTTAATTGTGTCTTCAAAAATGTCTATAACTTTTTCGCTACTCTTTTACATTACTACTGTTTTCCGCATTTGATTATGATTTAATGGTCATTCAATAATTTATAAAACTTTAGGTGATTCCTTATCGAGTACTACTTGGCGGGTCCGTGCATTTCTTGATATAAATTTTCATTCATTATGCCAGTCATCAAACTCAAACCCAATGTCCACTTTCTATATAGAACATATTAACAATAACTCGTAAAATATAATCACGGTAAAAGCTTAATAACAAACATACAGTATTGGAATACTATTAGTACGTTCAAAGTAAGTACTTCGGAATTCCTGGCACGGACTCGCCAAGTAATACTCGATAAGGAATCACCTAAAGTTTTATAAATTATTGAATCACCATTAAATCATTATCAACTACGGGAAGCAGTAGTAATGTAAAAGAGCAGCGAAAACGTTATATACATTTTTGAAGACACAATTAAAATGATGGACCAGTGCTAGATCACATAATTGGCAAACATGTAGTGACTTAAGTACTTGGTCTCAATAACATTATTTTAATACTTTTTATTAAAGGAATTCACAGCACTCCTGTACTTGGCGTAGTTTTTTACACGTAAGTGTTTTTTGGGGGATATCACAAGTTTTTGTTGCTCAACGGGATATAGAAGCTCTAAGCACTGAAATCTATATTTTTATAGACATAAAATGTAAATGCATTGTGATGTCGCTAGTCAGAAAACTAAAACTATATCGCGTTGTCAAAAATATTTAATAGCATATAAATTTAATTTCCAAGTACATTTTTTCAGAAATGTATAAAGATATACAGAGTGTCCCAGAACTACTTTTGGACCGGAAAGTGGGCGATGGCTGGAGGTGCCCTGAGTACTCTCCTGCAAACCGTTTGCGAAAATTCGGAATAGTTTTTAAATGAGAAGCAATTAAGTGGGACCAATCAGAATGAAGGATTTCCGCGGGTCATAGCAACGTAGTGGGAGGTACACTCGCGGATGCCAAAAATAGCTACTTTGCAATAGCTTCCCACAAATTCCGCGCTTAGCAATTGTTTCACAGCCCAAACGAGCGTCATTAGGATTTGTTGACAAACTACCGATATGGGAATGGGCGTGTCTTAGACTGGCGCAGCAGCTACACGTGCAACGCGCGATAGGCAATTGTTTCGGGATACGCATTCAGCCAGACGAAAATTGCGTACGCAACGTGTAGCTGCTGCGCCAGTCTAATTGTAAGACACGCCCATGGCCATATCGGTAGTTTGTCAACAAATCCTAATGACGCTCGCTCGGGCTGTGAAACAATTGCTAAACGCGGAATTTGTGTGAAGCTATTGCAAAGTAGCTATCTTTGGCATCCACGAGTGTACCTCCCACTATGCTGCTATGACCCGCGGAAATCCTTCGTTCTGATTGGTCCCACTTAAATGCTTCTCATTTAAAAACTATTGCGGATTTTGGCAAACGGTTTGCGGGAGGGTACTCAGGGCACCTCCAGCCATCCCCCACTTTCCGGTCCAAAAGTAGTTCTGGGACACCCTGTATACAAATTCAAGAAAATGTAACCTGGAACGCATATAAGCATCTTTAATGGTGTCCAGCTTGTTGAAACCGTGTGGTGCACTTAAGAGAGGAGATTGTGCTATATTATGTATATACGAATAGAATATTATGGTTTGAGTACAACGCCAAAACGTCGCTCGTTGCAAACTTTACTGGACACCCTGAAGATCCACGCCCGACACCTAGATACATGAAACTACGAAGCGGAACACCTGGACACCTTGAACTTCCACGCCCGACACCCAGATACAAGAAACTACGGAGCGAAACACCTGGACACCCTGGACTTCCACGCTCGACACCTAGATACAAGAACTGATGGAGCGGAAGACCTGGACACCCTGTACTTCCAAGCCCGACACCTAGATGCAAAAAACTAAGGAGCGGAACACTTGAACACCCTGGACATCTATGTCCGACCCATAGACACAGGAAACTACGGAGAAGAACACTTGGACACCCTGGACTTCCACGCCTGACACCTAGATACATGAAATAACGGAGCGGAATACCTGGTCACCCTTGACTTCCACGTCCAATACCTAGATACAAGAATCGACGAAGAGGAACACCTAGATATCATATATCTTTAAAAACTGTCATCCGACATACGAGGAGTCTTGTTGAGCACACGTATATGCACAGGGTGGAAAGAAATTATTGGTCATCCTTTTGCCAGGTCAATCTCCAGGTCATCTTTGGCAAAACTCATCAAATATATCGTGCCGCAAAATTATTTTGACTTTAGCAATCAAGGTCATATTTTTTTTATTACCTCGTAAAATTCTACTCGTTAAGAGGAACAAAAGTCTCAAACGGACCATAGGTGAAAAACGCGATCTTCTATGTGAAAACGCAGCTTAACAACAAAAACTCGGAAATTTTTTTTCCGGAATATTGCTTAATGAAGCTCAGAAATAATAATATAGTCATAAACAGATCCTTTCATCGCTTAGCGGAAGCACTCTGAGAGAAAACATTGTTTACACTCGAACTGTAAACGACAATTCTAACAAATAACACAGTCGCGGAGATCCTGTGTTTCTTCTATCACGAGGGCATAAGGCGATCCCCACGGCCCCACACTTCTTATGCAAGAATGCACCAACGGATGCGCTTCATTTCCTGACGGTGCGCTGCATGGCCCCGGAGTTGGTAGTCTGAATTGCACTTACCGATCCTCCCGGTGTAGTTTGTCACACCTCTCTTGCTCACTCGCTCCCCTACGGGTGTCCCGTCTCCCGTCTCCCGTCTCCCGTCTCCGTCTCACTCTCTCTCTCTCCTCCCCCGGCTCCACCGGTTCACACCATATAGCGCGCCAGTCTTCGGGTGGCGCCGATCTTTCCCGAGCCCGCCCCGGTGCTGTCGGTTTCGCTCCCCGGCTTCCTCTCACCACAATGCTCTACTCTCGTGAGCATTCTATCGGCGGCTCTCGTCGACGATACGGCTCTCCGTTTCGCTATGCTTCTCATAGAACGGACCATCTCTCGGATGCCACGTTACAATACATACTCGCGTATCTCGGTATTACTTTTAGACTGTTGTGGCAACCTTTTAACATTTTTCTTTTTTAATTTTCAACTTGAACCCTTTAACTTGAAACCTTCAACTTAAACCTTTTAACTTGAAAATTTGAACTTGAACTTTTTAACTTGAAACTTTTAACTTGAACTTAGCATTAAACTAATTGCTGTCAACAATATCCATCTACCTTTAAACCACCTAGTAAAACTTTTTCAGGATCATGACCCGCTTGTTCTATGCGATATTCTCGTTCATGCCCAAACCACGTGAGCTATTTTAATGCAATTATCGATTAATTGTTAAATCGTCTGTACCCACTCTTCGGGATAATACCGTTGCTGTCTTGTTTTAAGAAATTTGTTTGATATACTATATAACAAACTGGGGCTATCGTTACAGCTTTCTGAAACGGAAGTTAGGTTTAGTTCGCCTGATAGCATACGGAGCAGATTAATCTTTTCGTAGTTTCTTGCAGTATTGGAAACGAGCCCAGAGCTCGTGGTATTCCTGACGCCCAACACTACTACTTGGCCTAGACCACCTAACATTTCCGAATTCCTTTTGCTTTTGTAGAGTTGCGTTTTTCTGATAATTATGTCATAATGTACTGTAACGATAATGTTACTGCAAGTTCTTCTCTATCACCTGGCTCAAGGACACCACTCGGCTCGAGCGCCGTTATTGTAAATAATGTCATATATAGTATATTTTAGTGTTTCAGTCATTATGATAAGATATGGTAATAAGGACCCATTTCCTTCACTCTTCCCTCCCCTCTCCAACATCCCCTAGGACACTATCTCGTAGGTTGCGAAAGCGAATAATGAAAATCATCCCCGAGGACTAGCCAGCAGATATGAGAATCGAGAAGGAGTGGCTACGTTGCCTAGGCAGCGGAATGGGGAAAGGCACGGGCAGGAGGATCAGATGACTGGGACTAGATGGACATTGAGACCGCCAAATGAAAACTGGGGCCCAGCAGGCAGCCACCCGCCTAAATGAAATAGGATTCAGCCCACCGGTACAGCCCCGTTACACGAGTTGTCATCAGGCCCGTATGACTGCGATGGAGCCCTCTCTCTCTAAGTCCACCAATGCACACGCGAGGATATTAAATAGGCCGCCATCTTGCCCAGCGTGAAAGTGACACACCGGCGAGAACCCAGTACCATACCACCATGCAGCGAAGCCCTGGAGTCCGTCCAGGACCGTGCCCAGCGAAGGCACCAAGGCCCTGCCATGCCTGAACTGCGGACCAATGCCGACGCGCGTAGCTCTCTCAGTCCAGCGGTCCTGCCGATCCCCGAGGCTCTGGAGACCTACCGAGGGAAACAAAAACTGATAATGATAAAAATGGACCCACGTGGGCTGGCAATCTCTTTGGTATTAGTTTGAATTTCAGATCGACCGCCTGTCATAAGCGCGAAGTAGAGTGATGTATTGCGAATTTACTCTAGTACTTTGAACCCTATTTTTCAGGAAACCCCCTTCGCCTCCTTCGCACTCTACTCGCCCCCCCCCCTCCCCTCGTTTGTATTTCGGAATTGTTTTAGACCAACGTAATCATTGTGAAGCCGTTGCAAGAGGAAACCTTCTATCCTGAGATCTTTCTCCTCCTCCTCCTGCTAGCGATGCCTTCAAGACGAATAAAGTAGATAATCGAGGGCTTTCGAAGGTCACTCGACGGTGCTATACTGTGACAGTACTGGCGCTCAATTATTGTTTTGCAAGAGTTATTTAGTGCTAGTAAGCCTTGTCTGCCTGAATCGGTCCTCCTTCCTCCACTTCCCTTCTTACCGCTTAGTTTGAAGTCCCCGTCCTGTTTTGATACTTACAACTCCTGCGCGAGGCCCTTATTGCTATCATTTTGACATTGTCTAGTTTAGTTATTGTGCATTGTCAGTTTCTAGTTCTGTTTTATCCTGGTTTATTTTTTTTCTGTTCTATTATGCTAGCATTTCGTTGTTAATGATAACTCCGTGTATTTTACCTCTTGTCTCCCTTATTTCAGAAAATTGTCGCTCCTCCTCCCTCCCCTAACATTAGGTTAAATTTCTTGAGATTGACCCTCCGTCCTGGATTTGACTGAGCCCAGGTATAGACCACAGTACTAATTCTCTTTTAATTTAAATTAATAATTATAAAACTTTATTTGAAAAACGAAAAACGAGAAAAGGTCACATCTTCAGGGGGTGATTTTACCCCTTAAATGTGTATGTCAGCAGTTAATTTTTGTGAGGGTTTATAATTTAGAATGTACTGCAGAGGGGAGTAGGAAAATAAAAACAAACAGGCTGGACACAGCGTCATAAGCAAACGCGGGGGGATCTCACTGGCGCACAGATCAATTGAATACAAATGACTTTTTACTGCAAATTCTGTCCAGTTTTAAATAGATGGAACAGAATTAGGTATGAATAATGTCTTATTATAGTATATTGTATGTAGTTTTACATTAGTTTACATTAGATTTGGTTAGGTTAGGTCAGGATAGGGTGGAATGTTCAAATTTCAAAGACTGGATAGGTTAGTGGGACGTCGTTTGGCGATTAGAATGAAACGCTATCTGGAGCGAGATGGTTAAAACAAATCAGGGCGTCAGCACCCTACGTTAACTGAATTATCAATCAGGTAGACGTCATCTGCAACTACTGAAAAATAAAGAGGCACTCCTAGAAACAGTGCAGAAAGAGGCTACGAAAAAGGAGAAAAGGTGACCAAGGACAGACGCAGCGTCAACCGCAGACACAGATGAAGCTCCCACGAAAAGGACACTGAAATTGTTCCAGATAACGCTACCGACAAATGGTGCAGCTACAAGCGATGTCGATATTGTCTCGCCACATGCCGTCCATAGATTATTGACCATGAAAGCTAACACCGGTGCCCACTTTCGGGAGTTCACGCTGGCTAAGACAACCCACTAGTGAGACAAAAATTGAGTTGCTCAGCAGAATAATAGCGGCGGATCCAATCGGTGCCAATGGTCAAAATGGCCATGAAGGTTGGAAGATACCGGTGTGAATGATGAACGAGGTGATGCTCCGTCCGAAGACGACTCGGGGATACGAGTGGGTGGCGATGCGAACCTGTTACGAGAATTGGAGCTGTATCGTCGCGAAAAAATTCTTGCCGAGCGTCAGCTGGAATTGGCACGCCGCGAAACTCAAATACTTCGCCAGACTGCAGCGGAAGTGGACTCCAGGGAAGCAGAGCTGAATCCGCCCCTAGTGCAGAGCGATTCCTCAAGGGTTTACGTGAGTACGATCGCAGAACTGCTAAGTACTTTTGACGGTAATGGCGAGGTTGTTGACAAATGGGAATGACAAGTTCGACTTCTCCAAAGGGCTTACAATCTTAACGACGAGGCGACGAGAGTTTTGATTGGCTCGCGTTTGAAAGGAAGAGCGTTAGATTTGTTACATTCCAAGGCGGAGCGTATTGAAATGCCAATCGACGACCTTCTTGCGAGTATGTATAAAATATTTTCTCACCGGCTGAACAAGGTCACCGTGAGGAAACGTTTCGAGGAGCGCTTGTGGAAGAAAGGAGAAACTTTCAGAGACTATTTACATGATAAAGTTATTTTGGCAAATCGCGTACCGATCGAAGACGTTGAGTTAATTGATTATGTCATTGAGGGTATTTCGGATCCATTTTTGAGGGATCAAGCAAGGATCCAGAGATTCAGCACGACGGCAGCACTACTAGAAACATTCGAAAAGGTCACGCTTGGGTTAGAGGACAGTCAACCAATTCTACAAGTGGAAGATGAGAAGTGCGGGAGATGCAACGAAATGGGACGCAGGATGTGCTGCAAGGTGCAAGGCGCTGTTTTAACTGTCGTCAGCTGGGTCATGTTATGGTAAAGTGTCCGACCAAAGGGAGAAGTGCCAAGTGTTTCCATTGCAACGAATATGGACACATCGCGTCGGAGTGCCGCGGAAGTGTTACGGCAACTACAGAAGTGAATGCGGTTAGAGCCAGCGACGATAAGATACATTGCTCTAGCGGGAAATGTTTTAAAGACATTCAAATCACAGGTCATAATGTTGTCGCATTGATTGACACTGGCAGCGATGTTAGTCTAATGAAAGTAGATCAGTATGTGAAAATTGGCGCCCCTCCATTACAAGAGCAGGGAATCGAACTGCGTGGAATTGGAGCAGGTAGTGTTAGGCCTCTCGGTAAGTTCCGTGAAGACATTATTATTGACGATGAGCCATATGGTATTGAGATACATGTAGTCTCGGGCGATTTAATGCGGCAAGACCTCCTGGTTGGTGCGAATCTGTTAAATACTGTGAATGTAAATATTAAGGAAAGCAAAATTTCTATATCGAAGCCCGCAAGTTACAATGTTACTGATCAAAGCTTCCCGGAAATATTTAAGATAAATTGTATTCAAGAGGTCCATAAAGTTGATATCTCATATATCGAGAATGGTGAAATTAGACCTATTTTGACAAGCATGATCAACGATTATAAAGCGGTTGAAGTGCGAGACGTTGGCGTTAGAACGAAACTAATTTTAAGAGATGACGAACCTGTATTTCAGCGACCCTACGCGATTATCGCCGCTGGAAAAGGAGATTGTAAGCAAACAAATTGACGAATGGTTACTCGACGACATTATACAGCTGTCCCTGTCTAAGTATGCCAGTCCGGTAGTGTTAGTGAAAAAAAAAACGGAGTAGAAGAAGAAGAGGCATTTCGTAGACTAAAGGAGACCTTAAGCGTAAAGTCAGTATTGCGTTTATACAATCCGCAGGCAGAAACGGAATTACATACGGACGCGTGCATATACAGTTTCGGCGCCATTTTCCTACAGCGAAATAGCGAAGACGGCGCACTGCATCCGGTATACTATGCAAGTGAGAAGACAACACCCGCGTAGGAACATTATACTGGCTATGAGCTCGAAGTCCTTGCTGCTATTAAATCGCTGAGGAAGTTTAGAGTCTATCTTTTAAGTATACCGTTCAAGATCATTACCGATTGTCAAGTGTTTGTGATGTCAATGCAAAAAAAAAGACTTATGCATACGCGTTGCCTGATGGGCTCTCTTACAAGAGGAATTCTGCTATACTATTGAGCACCGTTCCGGCAAAAGTATGGCACGCGTCGATGTACTAAGCCGTAACCTTCTTTCCTCCTGTTTGTTAGTCGATGAAGGTGAGGCAGGCCATTTCGCGATTGACAGGACGGAGGCACTTTTAAGGAGAGATTACTGAGTTAGGAGTATGCGTGAGAAAATTGAGATCATATGTAACTGTGTTACGTGCATATTATCCAAGAAGAAATACGGGAAACAGGAGGGCCTATTAAACCCCATGGAGAAGGGCGAAGTGCCGTTGTCGCATCGTATATCGCATCAACCACCTTGGCCCATTGACATCTACAAGGAAATTCAAACAACGGGGGCATCCGAGGACGGACGCCCGACCAGGATGGCCGATGTTGTAGAAACTAAGTAAGAATGCCTGTGTGAGTGTGAGAATGTGTGTGTTACGTATGACTGTTATGAGTGTACGTGTGTGTGGAATAAAGAGAGGTCAGCGGACAGGAAGTAAAAGAGTCAGTTGGGCACTGGCCGTCGTGAAAAGGAAATAAACGAATTATCACCGGATTTTTTTGACTTGTGAAATTATATTTCCCTAAGATCTTATCCTACAATATTATGAGAACAACTAGATGATTCGAAAGAAAACTAATCAGCAACGTATATTCTTGCGTCAACTGGGCGAAGAACTAGCGAAACCTATTGAGGATCGTTCTGCAAATGGCCAAGTAATGCGCAACATCAACACGAAAATTGCGATTGAAAGCGTGATCGGGCCACAGGCTGGTCCTTCCACTGTTCCTGAAAGGCAAGCTCAACCTCGAGACAGTATAGGCAGGAAGAAAATTATAGGTTATTGTCACATATGCTATAAAGAAACGATCAAAAGACGCCGGAAAACACGAAAATCTTGTGCGGTTTGCGAGAAACCTGTTTGCGATGAGCATTGTTCATCGACAATCAGATGTATCGATTGCGCTGGAGAAATGTAAATATACTTTAATATACCTTGAAAATTATTGTAATTATTTATTTTTTATCCCTGTTACCTCAATGAAAGATTCATTAATCATATTAATTGATTCCCGCCTCAAAATGCCATTTTTCATCTAGTGGGTACCCGGGTGTGTCCGCTAAGCACATGTATTTCAACTTCATTTATTTGTATCTCAAAAAATTTTAAAAAAATTTACGATTGTGTTTTTATCTTCAAAAAGAGTCAAATAATGGTGATCTTGAGGCCCAGGCCGGTATTTCAATTTTTCTCCGAGTTATGAGCAAAAATATGACGAGGAGGGCACCCGGGTACCCGGATGTGCACATAAGCGTTAAGTCTAAAACGTAGAATTTTATAGTCTTCGGAATATAGATGTCTCTGAAAATTTTTGCACAGTTATAATAAAAATATTGATTCAAGAAGCATCCATTTTCTATTTTCGCATCACATACAAAGTATGTAATAAAAGAGAAAGAAAAGGATTGCACTAAAAAAAATCGACTCTCAGATTTCGATGGAAATACATGTTTTGAGTCTCCTAGATTCCAAAAAAAGCATTCATTTATTTCTTTATGTCTACCTGTCTGCAGTCAATTCTGTTTGAGAACATAATAACTTTCAAAGAGGCTAAATGTCCCAGTGAAATTTGTTCTGTGTTTTCTGTGTATAAAATGTAGTTTTGGTACTGAAATTGACATCAAAACACCAATCTATTGTGGAACTTTACCTGAAATATGAAAAATAAAAAAAAGTGTGTTTTATCGATAGACTGATTAATAAATTACTATGCTCTGGTTTTATTTTTGATATGCACTTATGTGTCCCATCTAGAATAGTGTGAATTTATACAAAATTGATTCAACTAAAAAAAAGCTAATTCAATTTAAAAAGTGATTAACATAGAAAAGTTAATTAAAAAATTAATTTAATAAAATACGAATTCATATAACTCAATATGAAATTGACTGAACTAAAAGAATTCTTTATTTCAACTCTGCATCACTTGATTCTTAACATCAAGTAATTTCACAACAATAACGTGATTTAGTCCTGAACAGCCTTAAATATGATTGTTCAGCTAAGATTCAAGTAACACGACGATGTAACGATGTAAACACGAATCTTAACAAGGAATTCTCATTGAAATTGTTACTTAGAATCTTCAGACCGAAAATAGGTCTAATATTTCTGGTTGGAAAATATGATCGTGAGATTCAAAAGAATGTTCACTCACTGTACTATATGTATGTATGTATGCTTTTATACACTACAAGTATAGTAAAGATTTCTTTATTAATACATCAGTTAGTACCATAAGTATGCAAAAAACAGATCCTAATTTTTGAAATATAAAATTATTGTGGATAATTAATCTCTGTTATATAATATTTCACACTACCATAGCAGTGGTATTGATGCAACCTGACAGTTATTCATTAGAGGTATAGCAAATATTTTCATAGTATAGTGGACTCTAAAAAGTTATACATGTGACACAGCTGAAATACAGATGTTTCTACACTTAAAATGAGTGACGTGGTTCAATGAGTATAAGATGACACTAGTATCTAAAGTTCTCGGATCTGATTCCCTATGATTACTCTTTTTCTTCTCCTTATCCCCAATAGGGATAGAATCATTATTTTCAGATGGATTGACAAGATACCTTAGTTAGAAGCTATACTGTGCAATAGTATTTCCTTTTAAAGACAGTATGACAACTTCACGCTATATCCGTTTGTAAAAAGTTTCATGCAAAATGACTGTTATTATCACTTTAATTCAAATTTTTATTCATATAGTATAATTGTGTTTATTACCACATTGTATGTCTTCTCAAATATTTCTTACTACATAATACGTTGATTACAATATTTTTGTGAAAGTGATTGCCACGAATTTTTCTGCGAGTTGAATA
Source organism: Trachelus iudaicus (assembly GCA_030142595.1). Lineage (NCBI taxonomy): Eukaryota > Metazoa > Arthropoda > Insecta > Hymenoptera > Cephidae > Trachelus > Trachelus iudaicus. The sequence goes on along the minus strand of JARQTH010000772.1, from coordinate 5,508 downwards.
AACTGGTTGAAATCGGTGCTAAATGCTTGAGTCAGATATCAAGTGAAATTAGTCTGTTTTACTGATTTCTATAATGGAACCATCTTCAGGTAGTGTAATATTCTTAAATAACCCGAAATGTAGGTGAAAGTGTATGAAATCTCTATCAAGATATAATGACGTATGTAGGACTATTCTGAGACATGTCTAGAATCTGTCATTCTTACTTGGGAAGGAATAAACAGCATTGAAAATGTTCAGGTCTTCAATCGTTAAATTTGTTTTTCACACTTGTACTTTCATAAAAAATAGTTCTTCATTATTCAGAAAAAAATATGCTCATCTTGTGATCAGGACGGTTGATTTAAAAATAAATTACGTAAAATTCCGTCACAACGACAATAATTGTCGTATAATGACAATAGTTTATTAATTATTAATAAAGACACGATGTTTATAAATTTAAGAAAGGGACGTGCTTTTGATATTAACTTAAATTCCAACAGGAGATTCAGAAAGTGGGAGAAATATTTATTAGATTACTGGATAAACTCACCTTTCAAATTTCCAACTATCCCTCTCGGTTACGTATTCAAACAGAGATTGCTAAGGAGCTCAGACAAAGCAGCAAGAGAACTGTACGGGCTCGTGATACATATGGGCAAAGGGATCCCAGCTTCAAGCCCCGTCCCCCACTTGGTAACCGAGCGAAAGTACTCTCCGTTTACTAATACAATGTTCCACTTCAGACCTGCCTATAGGCAAGAAGCTGTAGAAGGTCAAACTACAATTGATATCGATCCGATCATACTTTCAAATTGACAATACACTCCCACAATTTAGTTATTTTAAGAACCATCTCAGTAAATACTATATATAATAATTATATTTTTTAGGTATAATAAGTAATATAACAGACAGTATATCATAGAAATATAATTGCTGTATAAAATTGATCTACGAATGATACATACGAATAAATTGTAACTGTAAAGTAACACTTACGATAACAATATTATTATTATATTAAGAATCAATATTACTTTCTAATATATTTAAAATAATATAGTTATATACGGAAATCGTATAATAAATGTTATGCATATTATCACGGGGTATTTTAACTCGTCATAAGGATGAGTTATAGAAGCCGGCAATCGCAATCACGAAAGTTTGTAATTATATTTAAGTATCGAAGGATTGCGAGAAACAATCGACAAAATTCTTTAGGTCTCTAAAAGGTTATCGAATATATGACTTCATTAGTCGGATATCTTATTTTGTTTCGAGCGAGAAATATAAATCAACAAAAGAAATATAGACCAGCACTCCTGGTCACGAGGAGAGTAACCAAACTGTCGAGAAACTTGCAATTGGACGAACCTGATTTTCGCCGGACAATCCCGAGGTGGAGGAGCTGATAATGAGTTGTAAAAGGGGCCTCTAGTACACCGCTCACCTTAATTCACGAGAGATCGACGATAGCAAAGGAGTTACGGTGGTCGCGCAAAGCCACGCATAGAGGGAAAATGGTGATAAAGGTGATTTCCACTACCGCGAAAAACACCGAACGTTAAATCGACGTTTGCGCAATTTTAAAAAAATGAAGTTGTATTGAAAGGATTTTTGAATAACGTACTATCGGGCTTAGTCCAAGTTAGTCATGTTACGTCTGGAGCGTGCGCGAGGTGCGATAGCGTCGTTAAAATCCGGGTCTCTAGCGCTCGAGTCGCCGGGTTTTGCTTTGGAATACGTACCCCTGTCTGCATCTCGTACGGGCCCAATCCCTCGATTAGGATTAGGTTGGGATTACTAAATAATTACTAGGTGTTAAAATTAGGGATGGGCACATTTGAATGAAAAAGTATTTAAATACACCATTAAAATAATAAATGATTTTTCATTCGTTATTTATTTCGGGTCTAAATGATGAATGGTTTTTTCCTCATTATCTTTTCAACTTTAAATGACGAATTTTTTTCAATCCTCATTCATTTTTTTTTTAAATAATGAATGGATTTTCACGCACTATCTTTTCAAGTATAAATAATGAGGGGATTTTCACTCGTGATTTATTTCGAGTTTAATTAATTTCCTTTCACTCATACTTCAGAGGGGAAATTACGTATGTTGAGTATATGGGCCGGTGTGTACCAGTGTGTGCTAATGTGTACATGCGAGCACACAGACACCTGCTCATTGTCGCACACACTTTCACACACCAGCACACACTTGCACACATTTTCACACCCTCGAGCACACACACACCTGACACTTTCGCACACACTTGCGCATACTTGCACACATTCGCACACATACACCTGCACACATGCGCACACATTTTCACATATTTGCACACAATAGCACATGGCAAATGAATCTCCTGCGCCTGATCTCCTTGAGAGTTCATATACCGATCCTCTCGACCGGAAAACGATTATCCCTTTTTGAGGGGATTACCAGCTGATCCTAAAGAATAAAAAACAAGCCGTTAAAAGAGGATGCAGTGATCCACCTTAAACACACGCGGAAAAGAGATAGTCGCCGATACTAACCAACCGACACAGCTCGTCAGGCCGTAGCGCCGCTACTTCGCAGAAAATCGTCTCGTACATCCACTCCATCGCGTACGAGTGATAAAAACGGAATGAGCTCCCGAGAAGCCGCCGTGACCGAAACCAGGAAAAAGAGGAACATAGGGAAGGCAAGAATTTGCATTGCGTAGGCAATCCCACAGTCAAGCCAGTTTCGGCTATCGCACGATTCGTCTTGTGGGACTGTGCTGCTAATAGCGAGCCGAGTAGACTCCAGAGAAGCGGAAAAAGAGTTTACGGTGACCACCTTTGCCAGTAACCCGGGAATATTCTACGAGGAGATAGGAAGCTTCTCGGAAGCCAAGGCCACTTGGAAAGTGGCACTGACTATGGACCTCACGGCTGTGATGAAGTAAGAAACAAACGTCAGCACTAATTTGCTCCGGCTTTTAGAGATATGCGACAAACAGGGGTGTCTGTCTAGCCGCCGTAGATTTCGTGACCAGGATGGTGAAGAAAATAGAAGACGGAATGGGAACGGTTCACGACCTCGTGAAACCGGATGCAGCGTGTAAGCAGAGGGGATCAATCGACGAGTTAGGATCGATCATAAAGTCTATTACCGGAAATATGGAGTCACCCGGATGCAAGAAAACCGCGAACGCCAGGTCTAGCAGTCCGCGCGTAGAGGAATGGGCTAAGTCAGGACAGAAGCCGACCTGACAACCGCCGTATAGAATTGAAAATCGCACAATCAACGCATTTTGCGGAAGCGCAGCTTATAGCTCCACCTCCGAGAAATGTCTACGATTAGAATCCGAACGGATAAGGTGCTCTCGTGGAGTAGACTCGGTACAAGGGATAGATAATAACCGAACGGTGCCTATACTTTACAAATCGAAGAACGTCGAACTACTTGTACCTCTTTCGATTGTTTTCAAGAAACCTACTTTGTTTTGTTATATTCACGCGAATTCTAACTCCTTAATCGGTAACGATCCCATAAATCTCTTAGCCCTAACCTCTCGAGCGAACTCTTTTGTCACCGAGACGTTACGGCACAATATTATCCTTCGATCTGATCTAATCAATAAGGGAGGTGGGGTTGTGGCTTGCTATTTTCATTCATCTATACTTGCGTCGATTATTGCGGCTTCTGTTGATGAGTATTGTTCTCGACCGGAGTACTTAATTCAAAATATTGCCATTCCTAGTGCTGCACAAGTGCTTATGGGGGTTGTCTACTGACCTCCAAGAGTGGGGTTTTTCCCGGACTTTGAATTTGTCTTTGTTGAACATCTTTCTTCTTACAAAAATGCTTTAATCATGGGTGATTTCAACACTGACATGCTGACCGTTTCCCATGACAGCTCTCATATTCGCTCGTTTATTGCCGGAAATAATTTTTACCTTGTACAGCATTCGGCATATCATTTTCAACGCGATTCACAAACATGGATAGATCTCGGTATTGTGGACAGCTCTCCTAAGGTCACTTCGATTGGACAAGCCCCTGTTCCTTTCCTATCGGTCCATGATATGATTTGGATTAGCCTTTGCATAAAGCCGCCTGTTATAAAACACCTAACGTGATTTACAGGGATATTGAATCTCTTGATTCATTGGCCTTTCTGTCCAGGATAAAAGGATGTGACTGGAATCCCTTTATATCCGAATATTCTATCAATTCTTTGCTTGAGAGTTTAAATACCAATCTTTTGATCTCCTTAGAAGAGGTGGCTACGCTCCGCTCCTTCACACCTCGGCGAGCACCGGCATACTGTTTCATTACTGCTGTATTCGAGTTTAGCAAATCTATATGTATATGGCATTTAAATTTATTACCTAATTTTTACCTTGTTTTGTTAATATCTCACCACTACTGTATTTCTCTTATATCTATGATGGTATGTTTCTGTATACTTTCGCACGGTCAACGGGGCATGCCCTAGATTGAATAGATCGATTTCTCTCTCTCTCTCTCTCTTTCTCTCCGTGCACAGATGGTTTGCGTCGAGGGGGACCCACCGGCGTTCAGACTAATTGGACACAAATGACTTTATTGCAAATTCTGTCCACTTTTAAATAGATAGAATAGAAATAAGTACGAACGATATATTATTATAGTATATTCTATGTGGTTTAACATTAGTTTATGCTAGGTTTGGATAGGTAAAGTTAGGGTAGGATGGAATGTTCAAGTTTTGGAGACTGGGTAGGTTTTTGTGGATTAGTATATCGTCGACGAGCGAGCGAGTCCGACGAAAGAGAGCATTCAATGTTTGAAAAGATTCCGCCAGCTAAAGATGATCAATTGCTGTCCAATTGGGTTTGTGCGCAACCGGGCATTACCCGTTTGTGTCCTACCTCTTCGGTCGGACCCAGGTTACACTTGACCTAGAGGGACGAATGTCGTCCTTCGCACCGGTCACGACCGGCGTTCCGCAGGGATCTACCTTAAGTCCCTCGTTATTTACGTTGTACATCCGGGCACTACCGTGTAATTAAAAATTGTAACATGCTTTATGCCAATAACATACAGATCTACGTGCACTGTAGGCTCGACGACCACTTCAGCACCCTCGCACGCGTGCAGCGAGATATCGATGCGATCTATAGTTGGGCCTACTCGAACTGTCTCACCTTAAATCCTGCGAAGACCAGTTGTATGATCCTCGGTAGCTTTAGATACTGCAACGGTCCCAAAGCATCCACGAAACGTAGGAACAACACAGCAAGGCCCACAGGTAAGCGGAGTAATACAACAATCGGCCATCAAAGGGACCGGCATACCCGCAAGCAGAAGCGAGAGAGAGAGAGACAGACAGAGAGAGACAGAAACAGACAGAAACAGAGACAGAGACAGAGACAGAGACAGAGACAGAGAGAGAGACAGAGACAGAGACAGAGAGAGAGACAGAGAGAGAGACAGAGACAGAGACAGAGACAGAGACAGAGACAGAGACAGAGACAGAGACAGAGACAGAGACAGAGA
>JARQTH010000771.1:0-17294 GCA_030142595.1 Trachelus iudaicus | reverse complement strand
AGGCCGATGTACTACTGCCAATGATTGGCCGGATATAGAATACTAACTGTGGGCCATCATTGGTTGCCCATCATATACCAGCGTTATTTATGGTTTATATTTGCCATTTTTAAACCGATACTGGCCAATGTCCTACTGCCGATAATTGGCCAAATAGTAAGAGTAAAATTACCTATATGACCAGAGTCCCTAGGCGACACAAAAATATACGAGAAGCACGAGCGAGCACTAGTTCGCTGCCGCACCACCAGATGGCCACTGCAACTCGCAAGCAGAATCGGAAGACGCTGAGAATAATTAGTTCTTCGATGTTGCTGTTGCTTCAACGCGATTGCGACATTATCTTGAATAACCTGGTATTATATTCAGCATCTCTTATTCGTGAGAGAATCATTTTTTTTAGACCATACCGTCTGTTGAGGAGGATTCTGTGGTTTTGCTTACATTACATTACAGCAACCAATCCAGCGTCCTTCGCCCGAGCACAGAATCCAGTTTCTGTACGGACTGTGGGCCATTATTCGTCGCAAATTATTTACCATTATTTATTTTTTTTATTTGCCATTAATAATATTTTTTATATTTGCCACAATATACGGTGGAAAATTATATGCGTAGTACCGTCTAACGATTTTGGGCCAATATTGCATTCATTAATGGGCCAATGTTATTTTCATTTAATGGCCAACATTGGCAACCAGTGATGGACCCAAGTTATCATCCAGTAGCTTCCGATTGCTGCGTCACCAATGGCTACTATTATTGCGCCATTATCGATATATTGGGCGCCATGGAAGGCCCAATATTGGGCCCATTGTACTTTCCTACATGGGACATCCATTTCTATTACATTAAAAAAAAAACATGGCACCGCGTCTTCCGTTCATTTTTTTATATCTGTTTCGTCCCTTAACATGGATTTTGGTAGTCCAGATGGCAACAATAAGGTCGGTTATTGTTGTTGTTATTAACAATAACCGGGGTTTATCAGGATTGCGTGTTCCGAAACAAAAAACGGAAGGTGACGATCACGATCGGCTACGCAGGACCGGGAATTCTAACATCCCAACAGGGGCTTTGGATGTACACTGAGCGGCATTAATGGTGTCCCAGAGAGAAGTTAGGGAAACAGTGGCGAAGCGAAAGTGGGGGAGAGAATTGCGGCAATGGCGGCCGAGTGTTGGGTCAATCATTTGAATAATTCAAAATTAATTAAATTAGTGAACTTCATAACATCTGAAAAACAGTTTATCCTTGAACATATTAATGTTAAACTAACGTACATCTCCTATATGCTTGATTTTTTAAAGATTTTTATTCCATCGAGAACTCTCTGAATTTTCACTTTTGAGGAGCTTGAGCACCGTTGCGCGCAATAGCTACCTTAACTATATTCATTGATTTTGATTAATAATTATTTCTAAAAAATTATTGAACAAAAATAAAATATAACGCGAAATTTCAAATTAATTACAGAGTTAATAGATAATGATTCGGCGATAATCCGACACCGATCAAACGAAATAGCTGGAAGGAAAATTATGAGACTGCGTCTCATCTTTTAGAACTACGAAACTGAATTGCGAGACAAAGCCGTTATGCTGTTGAATATACTACACGAAATTGCGGAACTTTACTATGAAGCCACTAATATAAATAAGAGTCAGATCGATACATTAAAAACAACCATTTACCATAACAAAAGTAACTTATTACGAATGATTCCCGAACTAAAGGTAAAAAATAGTGCTTTATATAACTCATGCATGAAAAAAAAATACTTTTCGTACCTTGAAAGTGCGACGTAGGTAGCTATTTATAACTTAGTGGAAGCGAGAGCGCCCATTATATTGAGTGAGCCATTCTTATACGCGCTACAGGGACTTGCTGCGTTACCAAATAACATCGAGTGAGAGGGTCTTATATGGAACCGACGCTAGGAGTGAGAGAGACGCTCTTATACGGGACTGCTCCGACTTGTAACAGAAATGGTGTCCCGAGCGAGGGGAAAGGCTACCCCCACTATGCTCCAGTCTGGCTTGTTTCTAGGCTGCTGGCCGATCCCGCTCTTGCTTCGCTACTGTTCCCCTAACTACTCTCTGGGACACCATTAACGCCGCTCAGTGTACAGGGTAAGATTTCAGACTTTTCCTACAATGACTTTACTGGAAAATATAAGATAAAGGAAGTGCCTGTTTCTTACATTTTATATGCTGTTAAAATACTGTTTGCAGATTCAGACGATACGAAAACCGTGGTCCTGAAATGTTACCGTCATCTTTCCACTCAAATTGGTCAACTATAAACTCAACTTGCACATATGAAGTTGCGCCAAACGGAAATGATTTCTGTCATCTCGGAACTCAGCACCAAAAGAATCGAAAAAATAACTGGAATCAACAGCACGATTGATAAATATGGTCTCGGAGAATTACCGTTCAAAACATTAGAGGATTTCAAAGAGTTTGGCACAGTTGGTTATTTCCACAATTCAATTCACATACGAATACTAATTCGTATTTTTTTTCTAGACAAACCGCATTACAGCTCTCGTGAACTCAGATGTCAAATATTTGATTAAGTCAACTCGCGACATTATTTAACGATTTATGACTCGCGATGTCCTTTTGAATTTCACGGCAGTTTGACAATCTGGCGTGCAAATAATTTTCAAACAAGATACTACTTTCTACCTCTACATGCGAGGTACAGTTATTAAATTTGCCTTTGTAAAAAAGGTTTACCGAGTGCAAATATTCTGATTTATAAGGTATTACCTACTAATTTTGACAGACCTTTTTAACATAATTCATTTTTACTTTGAGCATTCTAAAATACGAACAACATATTTCAGATAAAACAAAAAGACAAAATGAGACATTATAGTGGGTTGGCATGAAAGTAATGAGACACTCTAGAAAACTCGACGCATGTCCTTTTTTAAATTAATTGTTTTTGACCATATTCCAGTATGTTGTAGGACATTCTAGATACTTCCGCTTTGTGGGTATATACAATAGAATATGGTCAATGTTAAGCATTGAGAGAATCTTTATTGACTTAAAATTACAAAGTAAACTGAGGAGAAATTTCTTAACTACACTGCTCGAAGCACTGAAGCCAACGACTGGTGTCTAACGGAACTCGCACGCGCCATCTATACCTCGTCTCGGGAATCGTGCGCACGCAGCGCTCACGATATTGAGCTCGATCGCAACACAATATAAAATAATAAAATTAAAAAAATGTAAATGAAGAACAGAACATCCCGTCCACCAAATTAACATTATTAATTTCTGTGACGGTTCTTGTTATTGCGTCTGTATCGGCAGTTTACATAGTTTTGTAATCGCTCGCTTGATCGTTCCTCGGAGTTTTAATAATTACGACTCGAACCTTTTCATCGCGACTTGGATGTAATTCCATAACTCGACCGATCATCTATTTCAAGGGCGGCAAAGTTTCGTCGCGTATCATGACCAAGTCATTGATAGCCAAATTTCCTAGAGTTGTCTTCCATTTCGTTTTTTCTTGTAAGTTTAATGGATATTCGGTTGACCAGCATTTCCAAAATTCCTGTACGTTTCGTTGAATCAATTGCCATCGATTAAGACGATTTAATTTAACATCGAGTACATTAACATCTGGACCACTAGTTAGGGATTCTCCGACTAGAAAATGTCCCGAAGTGAGAGGCTGAAGATCTGCAGGGTCCGATGACATGGATGTTACCGGTCTGGAATTAAGAATTGCCTCCATTTGGGCTAGAACCGTGGCGAGTTCCTCGAAAGTGAACATCGATTGACTTGTGACTTTTTTGAGTTGAAATTTGCAAGATTTCACTCCGACTTCCCAGAGGCCACCCATGTGCGGAGACCGTGCTGGAATGAAGCTCCATTGAATATCATTTTCGGAACAAAACTCGTGTAACTTGGAGGCCTTGACTTCCTTTCGAATAAGCTCGAAGACTTCTTGAAGTTCGCGATTCGCGCCAACAAAATTCGTGCTGTTGTCGCTGTGAATTTGTTGTGGACACCCCCTTCTCGCGATGAATCTTTGAAGCGTGGCCAAAAATGCAGCAGTTGTGAGCTCACTCGTTGCTTCAAGGTGTATCGCCTTCGTCGCAAAACAAGATAACGTTGAGATCGCGTTAAAGCAACAGCACTATCGAAGGACTAATTATTCTCAGGGTCTTCCGATTCTGCTTGCGAGTTGCAGTGGCCATCTGGTGGTGCGGCAGTGAACTAGTGCTCGCTCGTGCTTCTCGTATACTTTTGTGTTGCTTAGGGACTTTAGTCATACATGTAATTTTACTCTTACTAAAAAATGTGAATCTATTTCAATGACCTCGACTAGCTCATCTCGAAAACGTTAGATTCGAAAAAATAACTTTATAAAGTAATAAATATACAAGTTACAAACATGAACGCTTATGTGCATCGAATCTGGATCCAACGAGTAAAGTCCGAAAGCAGGTGGCGCCATTATTTCGATAGCTGCTCACCGCTATTACCTGGAATACAAACTGGAATCCATGTGAAATCGTGTGAAGAATCCCGTTCCGAGGATTCCATAAATCTCGATCGGGATTTCATGGGAAATACAGACTCCTCAAATAATTTCTTCACTGATCCGCCTGTAACAATCGACCGCATATTGCATTCTACTTGTCAACTTAAGTTCAGTTCTCATACAAATTCGTATGGGGTTTTCATATTACTTATTAGATCAACCGTTTAGTACGTCACTTCTCCGACCTTTTAATGTCGTTATAAACGGACTACACTTTACGTTCTTCGTGGGAAGTTGCGGACATCATGATTTTCCTTTAACGAAGCCACACACTTCACTAAATTAGTTTTGTATGACATATCGAAGTATGTATGTTCAATCGTAGTATAAAGAGAGTACGATATTGTATATATCAGTGGTTCTGGCGCATCTCAGTTACTGATGCGGCCAGCGAGACGAGACAAGAAAATGTCAATACCGTACCTGACTTCTCGAACTCAATAGCAGAGCTGGTATTCAGTTTCTAGATTATGAACATAGCCAGGATTTACTCTTGTTCTTGAATTTGAAAGTCAAGCTTCTGTCTTGTTTCGATCTCGTTTCATATTTGTCAGTTCAAAGTTAATCTTGCGACATTACAATCATGAAGCGTTCAAAAAATCAAGTTCACGACGTCCTCGAGATTGGAGAGTTATCTGTACCGATAATGTCGAAGAAAGAACACCTAATCGAAGTAAATAATATGTACAAAACCTGAGAGAATTATCGATAAGAATTTAATTTTGAATCCTGGTTCCTAGATATTCAGAAAAAACTTCGAGCTTAGGTATTTGCAATAACTGTAGATGAAAATAATTTAAAAACGGCTCGCTGCAATACGTGCTCGAAAATAATAAAATTGACGAATAGTAACACATCTGGACTAAAACGACATTTAGAAAACGCGCACCCCAAGATATTTCTTCAATATTAAGAACGATGTTATTTCAATTATTTCCACACAGAAAATTAAGGGCTTTTTTCATTTCGATTAATATATGGATTATATTACGGGTCGAGTTCCATCGCGTCGCCACACCAAAGTTCGGTGACATCATCTTGCTATTTGTTGTTTCGCAGAACGCCTTCAATTTGCTCGTCCATCGTTCTGAATATTTTATTTTCTTGAAAACCTTCTTCAGCTTTGTAAGAACTCCCGTTTCATCTGCATGTGAAGTTTCTCCTTCGTCATCGGATTCATTTTCTTCTTCTCTGTCATCTACCTCATCGATGTTGCTCTGAACGACGCGAAGCATATCGTTTACTGCCAAATTTATGAGGTGAGCAAAGCATAAAAAATGTTGATTAACAGGATCAAAGTTATTATCTTCAGCAAGCATCAGAGCTGCTAGCTCGTTCAAAAAAGTTGTATTTGTGGAAGCGTTATTCCCTGTTATGCCTTGTACTTTGTCGAGAAGGCCATGCTCTTTCAAAGTACCGTGGAAGATTTTGACGATACCTTGACCTGAATGACAACCGTTTGATGGAATGAAATCTATCACGAGTGATTGTATGTTCCACTGATCATCAATGAAATGACCTTTGATGCCGTAATAGGATTAATTCGATACCGAAGTCCAACCGTCAACAGTGAATGAGATTTTCGATGGATTCTCTTGTAGAATTTCCATTGCAATTTTCTGGATTGTATAGAATCTTTTGAGGACGTTAGATCGAAATTGATCACAAGAAAAGTATCACGTCAAAAGTATATCTAATTAATGGGTAAGTCCTTCAAAAGTGAAAATACGGGAAGGGACAAAAAATTATGTTACGGAAAAATTACGATTTTGGTTCGGTAAAAATGGTACTTGTAAGATTTCCAATATATCCGCTGGTAGCGCTGCTGTATCATGCTACCTTAGTAGATTTTGCTTTCATGGCTTAGCAATTTCTACCAGATCCCTCTCTCCGTGTATACCATCTACGTATGTAGCTGTTTTATTAGCTACCGTGACGCTTGATGTTTCGATTTTGTAGTTTGTTAGTTTATCTCTATAGGACGTCATATGGTCTGTCGTTCCACTATTCAAATACCACGTTGTTGAGTCTTGCATTCTGTTTTTTTTTTAACATATAGCACCCTCTGAACTATCTTTGCTTTGTGGCGCTGATTTACTTTAACGTTTTCTTTGTCATCTGGTCTTCTCTCACGTCCTTTTTTTACAGTTTCGTGCAATGTGATCAAATTCATTACAGCACAAACATTTCACTCTTCGATACCCTCCTTTCTCGATATTATTCGAATTACTCTCGTCATTTCGACGCCTATAGTAATCGAATCATCGTTTATTCTTTGTAAGCAAAACTTTCGAATCACCTTCTTCGCAGCTGTCTTCATTTTCTTCTCGTCCATTTATTCTTTTCTCTTCAATCAATAGCTTGGATTTGACTTTCTTCGTCGTAATATCATCTTCGTCTTGCTCGAAATTTAAAATGAAGGCTTCGTATTTCTCTGGAAGACCCATTAACATTATCAATGCTAGGGGGAAGTCCCGTAACCCCGGACGGCACCTACTGCAGGACACTCGTATTATCTCGACAAGTTACAATGTAAACGATTCAAACACGGGTGAAAAGAGCGCAGGGGGGCGTAGCGGTACAGGGTCACACAATGCAATTTGTCAGTTGTCAGTCAATTTGAGTACAGAGTTAGGGAGAAAATGATCAATACGTCTTTATTGAACGATGGTTTTGAGAGACTAAAAAAATCTTAGAATAAAGAAAAACATAGCGAATATCGATAACATAATATTTGAAATATCTCGATTAGGCATTCATTTCTAGCAGTTCTACCATCGGCCGAACAAGATAGTGATGAGACGACGCTTCGAGAAGCGAATGTGAAAAAAAGAATGAAACATTCCACGATTACGTTCACGAGAAGACGATAATGGCGATTCTAATTGCCATACCAGACGGTGAAATTCTCAAGTACATAATCAATGGTATTCCGGATCCGGATTTGCGTCATTTCAAAACATATCCAACGACAACAAATTCGAAAAGCGAAGATAAAGGCGGCAGCGTGAACAGTAAATCTGACAAAGGCAGTAAGGGCGTTGTAGGTAATAAATGCGCGCCGGATGATGACAAAGATGTAAGCGAGAAGAAAGACCGATTTACGTCAAAGCGTTGTTTCAATAATTGTGGACTGAAGGATCACGTAAGTTTAAATTGTCCGTCAAAAGAAAAAGCTGTTAAATGTTTTGGGTGTAACGAGTACGGGGCACATAGCCGCTAAATGTTCACAGAAAGAGACAACCAAAAGCAGTTGCGCGATCGCTCAGCCACAGAGGGACATAAACATCCTAAAGAGGTATTGATTAACAATGTCGCGATTCAGGCGATTATAGATAACGGCAGCGATATTACGATAATGCGCGAAGACGAGTATATTAAGTTAGGTTCTCTGCGAATTGAGCTCGAGGTGACGCCGTTTCGGGGAGTACGTATAGAAGAAAATAGGACGAACGGAGAATTCTATGCGAGTTTGATGGAAGACGTTAATATATACGTAATCGCGATACATGTAGCGGATAAATTGTCGCGATATACACAAATTGTTCATCGGCAGCGATTTTCTCGACACGGTCGACGTAAATCTGAGGCGCGGCAAGCCGACAATCATTAGACCGAACCACCAAGACGATGGTTTCGCGGAAATTTGTCAGGTCAGCGTAATTTCTGATTCAATTATTAACGCCGTAGACGTCATTCACGTACACAATGACCGTTATTACTAAATGGTGCAACGGATGATAGAGAATTACAAGCCGAACCCAACGAGCGAATCAGACATAAAGATGAAACTTATTCTAAAAGACGAGGGAACCAGTCTACCTCGGATCAAGAAGACTATCGATGGCCGAACGAGAAGAAATAAATGCACGGATAGAAGCGTGGTTGGACGGCGGTATTGTATAACCTTCTGTTTCCGATTATGCGAGTCCAGTCGTATTGCCAAAAAAGAAAGACGGTACGAGCCGACTTTGCGTCGATTATTGGTTGCTTATTAAAAAAGAATCGTCGAAGATCGGTACCCCCTACCACTAATAGAGAATCAATTAGACGAACTGCAAAATGTGAAGGTGTTTAGTACACTTGACTTGAAGAACGGTTTTTCACTTAAAAATGGACGAATCAAGTACGAAATATACAGCGTTTATGGTACCCCATGGACATTACGAATTTCTCAGGGTGCTATTCGGTCTTTGTAATTCGCCCGCTATCTTTCAGAAATTCGTAAACACCGTATTTAGAGATCTCATACGTAACGAAGAAATATTAGTTTATATGGACGATTTGATTGTACCCTCGGGTGACTCCGAGACCGGTCTGGAAAGACTCGAACGCGTACCAGATGTAACCAGTAAGAACGGTCTAATCATTAACAAGAAACAGTGCAGTATGCTGCAAACAAGTGTCGAATATTTGGGACACATTATCGAAAACGGTAGTGTTCGACAATTAGAACGTAAAACAGGGGCCGTATAAGAAAGTTTCCGATGCCTACGTGCGTCCGACAAGTCCAATAATTCTCGGGATTAACGGGTTACTTCCGATAGTTTATTCCGGGGTATTCGATAATCGCGCGACAATTAACGGATCTTTAAATTTGAGAAAGGTGAGAAAGACGCTATCGAACGGTTAAAGCTTATGCTTATCAGCAAACCCGCAATTGACCAGGATGACGACGGATTGACGACGAGGCTCAAGAAAGCGCAGCACGACGATGCCGACGTGAAGAAAGTGATGCAGCTGGTGGAGAAAGGACAGACACACGGATAAATAATTCGTGGTAGGTTGCTGTTCAAAGAGATCGACGGCGATATTCGGCTGATCATCCCGAGGACGATGTGTTCGAAAATTATTAGGAAAGCTCACGAGATAGGACATTTCGCTGTAGCGAAAACCGAGGCGATAGTGAAACAAAACTATAAAAATCAGAATCTGCGTCCGAAAGTGGAAAAAATCGTGTATGACTGCATCGATTGTATACTAGCCGAGAAGAAGCAAGGGAAACAGGAAAATTTTCTGTCCCCGATCGGAAAAGGTGACGCTGCTCCCCTAGCATCAACGAAGAAAAATAATAAGCATATACTTATAGTAAGCGATAGTTTTTTTAAATTCACGTGGCTCTACGCGACAAAGTCGACTGGCACTGCGAAAGTATTCGGTAATCCGAGAAGGATAATCTCTGATCGCGACACGGCCGTCACATCCGGAGAGTTTGAGACGTAGGTACTGCAAGGACGAAGGTATTCAACATGTTCTAACGACGACGGGAATTCTGAGGGCAAAGGGGCAAGTAGAACGCATTAATCGAACTCATACCGCTTTTGACGAAACTGGCGGCACCGAAACCTGAGGAATGGCAGAAGTACTTGGGTGTCGCTCAGCAGTGTCTGAACACAACGGTATACCGAAGTATAGCGACGACACCGTCCACTTATTGTTCGGAATACTCGCAGGATCGCGCGAAGACAGCAACATACGAGAGCTGCTCAAAAATGAATAGGCCACTTCTTGTCAAGAAAATCGGGACGAACTACGCGACCAAGCGTTGCAGAAGGTCGCAAAGGTGCAGGAAGAGAACTGACGAGGTTTTAATAAAAAACTAAAAGAGGCGCAGATATACCGCGAAAGCAACTTGGTTGTCGTAAGGAGGATGGCAGCAGGCCCTAGGGCTGGAACTCGCAGCGAAGTTCCTTGGACCCCAGTGTGTTGCCTCCCAGACCCAACCATAATGGAATAAAAATACCATATAAAGAATATTATTTCTAATTAGAAGTAACTCCACCCCACTCGGTATTTTATGGTTATATCTAAATTGTAATTAATTAATTATTTAATTCTACACCAGGAGCTCTTAATTTACCACAACCGAATGTTGAATTTGTTTCATTAACAAGTAGTAAAATATGAAGATATTATAGACATAAAATTGATATTTTAAATATGAATAGTAAATTGTTAAATGAAAAAAAAATAAATAAATAGATTGTGAAGAATAAGGCCCTTTACACACGAAATAACGTAACCACATGAGACGTAAGCGTAAGGAAACCAACCAATCAGAATCTAGTACTCCTCCCCCAAGTGGACAGTACTAGATTCTGATTAGTTGGTTTCCTTACGTTTATGTCTTACGTCGCTACGTTATTTTGTGTGTGAAGGGCTTAAATGTTTTAAAAAGTTAAAGGTAGTCAGAACTTTCAATAAATCAATTTTTTTTTGTATTTTCTTAAAGTACGATGTCTCAAAAATATTATCTGAAAATTTCAAGTAAATTCAATGAATAGTTTTTTATCTATCCTACAATTACTGAAGGGCCCTCTGATCCTAAATATCAAAATGTAAAATTTTAAATGAGTTTTTCTCGAAACTATGTTTTCAAAGTCGTTGAACACTGTAATTCAAAAACCATTTGACGGATTTAAATGAAATTTATACAACTTATTAAAAGCATAATAAACTACTGCCTAATCAAAGGATTTTTTTCTATTAAAATTTATATTTTTATTAAACAATTATCTAGGGCTTTTTTTCCTGGAAAATCCACGTGTGAACAATCAGAGGTCGCCATTTTATTTATTTTAAAAAAAAAACTTCGAGCAGGCACTAGATTAACTATTAAACTAATGGTTTTCTTTTGTTTCATTGATTTTAAATGAACCAGTAAATTTTTACGATGGTCACCGCAAATCATGACTTGTGGAACGAAGCTCAACAGATATGACGATAATTTGATCGACAATAAATATTTTTTTTTTAATTTTGGTTAAATAAAGTAAAAACATAATATAATAACTTTTTATTATTTTTTTTATAAAATAAATTAAATTACTGCCAAACATTTTTTTTTAAATAGTCATTTTTTCAAATCTATGACTACCCGTAACCCCTTAAACCTGTTATACAATTTTGGAAAATGGCGGAACTTTGGGCTGCGCAGAAGTGGTAGAATATGTGTCCATGAACTGAATATACCACATTCTTTATAACATTTGTTTAAAGACTCATGATACTGTATAATCTCAATGATGCATTCTGTTTAGTATCGTGATAATATGAAATTATTGCATGTTTAATTCAGCTTATGCAATATTAGCACATTTTCTTGTTCTTTCATTCACCAACTAGAAACAGCGAAACTCTACGCTTTCATTTTTACGACGTGTATACGACGGTCTTAAACCAGTTTAGTTAAAACTGATCTAAAAAAATAGACACATCATAGACACTTCTACTTGTAAGGAATATTTGGGATTGGTCAATTCTTTTAGATAAGTATTAATTAAACTGATTTAAGACTGCCGTCTAAATGTAGTCTGTAGTAATCACAAGTAAATTGCGTTAACAGACTTTATTTTCAATTACTAGCAATACATAGTATGTATAAACCTATAAGACTTTTGCGTAAATCATCTACAATTTGTAAGCTATTTTTAAGACAGATTTATTTTATTCACATGGAAACACTGTATTTCGGTTTTGCGCATAAGATTTCCTTTTTTCCGCCGCGCTTTTCATAAGACTCTGTTTATAATCGACAAATTCAATTTTTTCCAAAAAGGGAACAATCAAACTCTGTCAATTTTTATATTAAATCTACAAATTATAAATCAAATACACCGGATATGAATTTCAATAAATCGTTGATAAGCATATCTACTAACTGATACCGTCATATGTTAGTTAGCATGCGTAGAAGTGTACGCGCTGAACAACTGTACAGCAAGAACGTAGGGTGAACAATAAATATACATGTCACCGATAGGATCTATATACATTTCCACAAATGCTCACATATCTAAATTTGTATGCAAAAAACAAATAGTTTAATGTGTCGAATTTTTTGTAAATTAAAAAAAAGATGTTTGGATTAATGTTTACCATTCCCATTATTTGGTTTTCTATATTAGTTGAAAAACTTTATAACTAATATTCAAAAACTAATGACGCCAAAAGTTTTGGAGTATCCATAAGATACCAAAATATGTTGGAAGCAGAAGAGTTTTTAACTTGTGAGTTAAAGAGATAAAGTAAATCACTATGTCGATCACAAAATTCACAGCCAGTTATACACCATTGTAATAATTAAATATGTTTATATAATGATATAAAATATTGGTCGAAATTAATAATTGTTAAATATTTCACAGTCCTCCGATTTTCCCTTAAACCAATTTATGTATACTAACTGCAAAGTTAAACTATACACTTGAACTTACCTGTTAGATGACTGCCTGTGAACTCGAAGTCGTCGTCCTGATCCCAGTGTTTGAGGCTCAAATTGGATAACGATGTCGCGTTAGCAAATTCTAGATTTGCAAAATGCCAGTCCAATATTTGCCGATCCTTTGAAGACAAATATACATCACTGAAAATAATAAAATTGTTGTATACAAATTTTCAGAAAGAAGGTAACAAAGTAATGCTATGATCCACTAACCTAGGCGGAGAAGCTTCGAGTTCTTGCAACTTTGCTTCGATTTCTTTTTGTTGTTCTGCAAGTTGATCCCATTCCTGAAAGAAGAATTTTTATTTTTTTTAAATTTTCATCATTATGATAAATGTAAATAATATTAATTGTATAATCTCGCACCTTGCAAGCATTATGGAGATCACGCAATTTCGACCGAAGAACAAATTCTTGTGTAATGTCGCGGGTTTGCGGCTTGCTTTCTGACATTTCTTTATACTGTTTGTTTAGTTCACCCAAACGCTCCTTGATAGCAATCATCTGAAATATTGATAATTGTCAATTATTTAACATGCTTATATTGCGAGAGAAAATTATCCTAAATCTTCTTCTGTAGTATACGGAAAGAAACCAAGTTGCTCTCACTCTATGCTGATTTGCCGTAAGTCTTCCCTGGAGTGAAAGCACGGAGCGTAAATGAGCAACCTGTCGTTGTTTCACTCCTTGCTCTTGAAGACGTATTACCCACTCCAAGGCTTGACCCAAAGACACCGGTCTTGTGCTGCTGCCCTGTCCGGTAGATCCTGCACTGCCTACATAATTAAAGTCTAACTGATGCGATAGATAAGATGTTGCTTCCAATAATCTATTAAATTCTCGCTCAACCATCTCATCCTTATCTTTAGGTACCTAGAACATGTAAACATAAACGAATCTTTCTTATTATCTTAATTACAAACAAATTACCATTAAAATTCTAATGTTTATTCTTTTATCCTTGTTTAAAAATATTCAATAACTAACCGTCTGCCCGTCACTTTCATACAGTGGACATTTCTGTCGAATTTTATGCAGTTCCATGTTGATCTGCTTACTCAATGTTGTTACAGGATTCCCTCCAAGTCCAGTGACAACCATAGCACCCAAATCGGCAATATATGAAGATTTACGGAAAGTTGCTATTCTTCCACCTACTCGATCCTTTTCAATTGACATGATAATTCATCTATGTTATTTACACTTATACTATTTAAAAAATGTTGAAACTTACTCGTGCTTCTAAGACAATGACTTCCAATCCGAACTGTTGCATCTGCTGTGCTGCTGCTAATCCTGCTATACCTGCACCTATCACGATTACTTTACCTAATTTTTTAGTAGGTATTGGCTGAAAAATACAAAATTAATAAAATAAATTTTTATATAATTATAATATTAAATGAATGAGAGAATGTTTTTATTGAACCTCACCTTGAGTCGCTTGAATACCCCAAAATTAATGAAGCCATGACGTTCCAGGAAAGCATGAACTCTACGAGCCAGTATATTATCACTATTGTAAGGTGGCTCAATTGCTGGTAAAGCATTCTCTATAATTAACTGTTGCTTTGGATTTTCAAGCCACAGTTGTAACTAAAATGGGTTAAAAAACAATAAGATCTAAAATATGTCTGACATTTAATTTAATAAGAGATAATTACAAGCCTGTTCCTAATATGTAGAAAAACTTTCTGTGTTTGTGGTAGCCCACTAGATACATCAGGAAAGCAAGCTGCTTCTGTAGATGTTAATTTATCAAATGGTAACCGACTTTGAAAAGCAGCTCCTTCTAATCCATTAGGAAGTTCTTTTACTGAAATTATGGAATATCATTCATAGAAAATAATGTTAAAATAGAAAGAAGATAAATTAACAAATATAATTCTCTTAGATTAAATGTTATACCATGAGAATCTTCATGGTCGCTGTCTTGTTCATCTTCCTCTTTTGTTTCACTTTTTGTAGTGGAAATCGGAGCAGGCAATGGAATCTCAGATTCCTTTTTTAAATCAACAAAAATTTTCTTTTCAGGGGTACCCATCCCTGTTTTAGACTTTTCTGAATTATCAGAAGCATTTTCATCTTCAAGTGGGTTATACTTCTCTTCCATCTCTCTATATTCAACCTAAAAATATTTCATTAAAAGATTTCAAGCAGAAGACCAACCCAAACAAACCTATATATCAAAATAAAACACCAATACCTATTAGGTCTGTTCTCGTTACCTACACTTTTTACACTTTTCAAAAAGTGCAGATCCTCATTGGTGATTAAAAAATATCTAATAAAAATCTGCACTTTTTGAGAAATGCATAAAGTGTAGATAACAAGAACAGACCTAATGTATGCAAGGCATTGTATTGAACATAACCTTACTTGTAGCATTATCCTTTTATATCTCCATATATTGTAAATGGTTTGGACCATTCATAAGTTACACAAAGTACAATGAAATATTGCCGAATACAAAAAAGGAGAACTACATAATTTAATATATAATTTGAATGGAATGAACAAAACATTATCTAAAACAAATAGGCAGGGCAGTTACCAGAGATAGTACACTTTAAACATTTATTAACACAAACCTTTACTCTCTTACGACGACTCATCTTCCTGTGATCTGAACAATGCTTCCTTTTAAATTGGTAACGTTCAATGCTAGTAGAGAATTGTTATTTATTTTGATACGTCTAGTGGTGTGTCACGTGCGGGTGAGTGCCGGTAACAAATTAAGGTGGCATAAAAGGTATGGTACTAGGAGGAGGTTTTCATTTGTGAAGCACAATTAAGCACAATAGAAATGGAGTCTGATGATTGGTTGGTTCTAGCAGAATATTTTTGCAACAACCAATGGCTTAGATTTACATCGAGTTGTGTCGTTTTGTGTCTATTACCATTAAATGCATGAATTTTTGTTTTTATTAACCCTTTCGATACGACGGGTGATTATAGTCACCCGCCACAAAATACCCGCTATACAGGGTGTTCCGAAATTACCTGACCCGATGTATATGGCGGTCTTCGGGAGGCTTCACTGATCACGAAAATGACCTTCGTTTTGTCCGGAAGCTCTTAGTTTTTAAATGGGAGCAGGTCAAAGTTGACCAATCAGAGCGAAGCATCAACAGAAATGGTAGGCACCTACGAACTCTGAGTTTTCTTCCCACGCTTTTGTGTCTCAGTGGCTATGGGCAGACTGAAACCAGACGAAGCCATGCCTATTAGATATCACTCGCTGAGAACAGTCATGCACTAACTGAAAACTGCAATATCTTATGATAATGTTAGCAATAATAAAGATAGGCCTAGTAGGCATGGCTTCACCTGGTTTCAGTCTGCTCATAGCCACTTTCATTTTCGTGATCAGTGAACCCCCCCGAACACCGCCATACCCTCCGGGTCAGGTCATTTCGGAACACCCTGTATACACTACATCCTTGCGCAATCTGTATGTATGTATGTACATACATAGATACACTTTTGGCGCGGCGCCTCTTTCTACAGGAGAGCGTGCGCGCCGCGCGGACCGCCATAGCCATCGACATATAACATGGACCATCTGTATTCGGAGATAACCCGGCCAGCGTAGAGTCCCTCAAGTAAGAGTCTGGCGAAAGCGGGGACGCGTTTTGATTGGTGCAGTCCGTTTGGAGCTAACCGGAAACCGAATTGGAAAAAAGGCGCGAATAGCTTTATGACCAATTAATAGAAGAAATTAATGAGAATGAATATTTTCATATTTACTACATTATTATTTATTAAAGAATATTGACATAAAATGATATTCATTCGTTCTAAATATCCTTTCCTTTTTACGAGATTTTGTTGAATCCGGAACATACGAAATCCTTTTTGCAGAATTCGAGCAGTTTAGTATGCAGCATCCACCTACTTCGCTGTATACCCAATTCAATTTTTTATAAGCAACCTTTTCGATGTAAATTTGATGTTATAGAAACTTACGTTTTCTTACTCTGACTCACTACGCAACAGCTTTTTAACGTAACATAACCTCTATATGTTTTTCTTATTATATTTGGTATTATGCAGCAGGTTACGAAAATATATGAATTTGTTTTCTACTTACGTAATTTAGTCGTGTCAGAAGAAATTTGTATGAATCTTTCACTGCATGTGGTACTGACAGAATTAAAAGTTGAATTTACCCGCGTGAGTTAATTTTTCCATTTCCGGTTAGCCCCAATACACGTATACACTACCACAAATGCTCTTTTGCCAGACTCTTACTCGAGGGGCTCTAGGCCAGCGCGCAGCTGTCTCACTCACATCATGGATGAGGTTGTCATTTTCGGATTGAAGTGCGCATGTGGTGTACAAGCCTTGCAAAAATGTTGTCCTGTCGACATATCAGTGCCATCTGTGGTGCGATGGAAAGAGCACTGAAATATAAGTACTGTGACGTGAATTTCGGGAATTCAGTCACAAACATTGCTAGGAGTAGGGTAAAGACGAAATCCACCTGCAACGATTC
>JARQTH010000770.1:0-17648 GCA_030142595.1 Trachelus iudaicus | reverse complement strand
GAGACGGCGGATCTTTGATGCGGAAGAATTTAGTGAACCTTTAGGGTGTCAATGCTTAGGCTTAGTGAATAATGCGTCGAGTCCTTCTACATATCATCAACATTACCTCCGGCGAGATGGTCAACGGTTTTGGCGAGCCGGAAATATAGGGTTACTCAAAGGCTAGATGAAGTGTTCGGCATATGTCTTTGATGGCTAGGAGCTACCGACGATTTGTATATAATATATTACCGCCGAGCTGAATAATCTTCTTGGAATAACACACATTAATCAAGGGATAGACAATTTATTCGCTCGCCAATTAGAACCGCTGCCGATTTTAATGCAAAAGTTTTCGCACCGTTTTTAACATTATTATTATTATGATACCTGAAGAAGGTGATGAGGGAAGCTCGTGCATTAGACTTATAAAAGACAATTCGTGATGTAGAGCAACCATTGATGTTCGAACCTCATCGAGTGTACCTTATTGTAAACGTTTTTAACGAGTGAAAAATGGATTCTGCAAAGTGTAAGAAATTGATTAAGATTATGGAAGAAGCATATAAATTGCTAAAGAAAGAATCATAGATTGTGGAAATTACAAAGTGGACAAAGTTTGGTACTCAAAATATTCGACTTCTGAACGAAATTCTGAGGAACGTTGCGTTTACGATCGGGGAGAAAACCAAAATCTTGACAACCATTGGAATATTTAAATCGTTGATTGAAAAATTTAAACAGGACCTTCAAGAAAGTGGTGAAAGAACGGTGAGAGAGTGAAGAAGTGGCACAATACGTTGGGATGACTTGTAATGAGTCTTCAGGGGGAGAATAAGAACAGGAGTGATAGCAAATTTGCGACTTGAAGGACTCGAAGCGTTTTCTGGAAGATTCAAGAAAACTGTTCACTGTTAGAGTAAAAATGCGCTCCGAAAAGATGGAAATTTGAAAGCGAACGTCGTCTTGTCCTGTAAATTCGAGACTATGAAAGGCGGTGAGCTCATTCAGGATCTAAAGTTCATTAATACGAAAAACGAAGTTATTCTATCATCAACGCAGAACAGTGAATGGTTTAGTATCAATGTACAGGAAAAATTACTAACTAAAATCGAAGACTTCCAAGAAAGAGAATCGGGCTGGTCGTTGTTGGAAATAATAAACTTGGCGGTAACTATCAACAGATATATTCTGATACATGGTGGTCTATCGACATTCATCGAGTTGCCTAAGAACGTGCGGAACAAAAAGGCAGTGGTGAATATTAGTAATAACGATCCGTATGTTTCCTCTTTCCTCTTCATCCAGCTAAGCAAAATGTAGACAGGATCAGTTAGTACCCACATTTCAGCTCAGTGCTAAAGTACGAAGGTATAAATTTTCCTATTGGCTTAAAGGACATTCCAAAATTCGAAGCGATTAATGATTTAGTGATAAACGTGCACGGTATAGAACGCGATGCGAATAAGGATGGTGATGAGATAGTATCACTTTATTTAAGTCAACACAGAACAAATAAATCTCCAATTTATCTTCTGATGGTGGAAAGTGAAATTGATGTGGGTAGTGATGATGATGATGATTATTTGAAAATGGAATTTTTGTTAAAAAGTGTAATTTAACACTTTGCTTGGATCCGAAATTTATCTCTACTGCTAAGTTTTCAAATTTCAAAACATAACGGTCATATTAGACTATGCAATAAATGCTTGTGCCATTTTCAAACTGAAAACTCTTTCGAAAAACATAAACTCGATTGTGAGAATATAAATGAGTGTAGAGTGATTTTGCCAAATGATGAGGAAAAATTGTTAAAGTTAAAAAGTTACAAGTATCAGGAAAGTGTACTGTTCGTCATTTATGCTGATATCGAATGTATGTTGAAACCAGTTGCAAATGCATCCAAAGCATCAAACACGATACTGCGCCAAAAGCATGTTCCACACAGTATCGCATATTACCTTCAGTGTGCCTTCGACGAGTCTTTATCGGAATTCAAAATTAATCGTGGAAATAATTGTATCGAGTGGATCATGGGTGAACTGCAGGAATTAGCACGATCTTTGGAAATTTATCATAAACGTATCGTACCCATGGAACCACTGAGTCTCGAACAGAGGCAACAATTTTAATCCGCAAAGATCTGTCACATTTGTGAGAAACCATTCACATTGCAAGATGTCAAGCATCACGATCATTTATAGGCAAGTATTGCGGTGCGACGCATCCCGGTTGCAATTTGAATTTAAAAATTCACATGCTATTCTCATAATTTTTCACAACCTGTCTGGTTACGATTCGCACTTTCTGATTAAGGCTCTAGCTACTTCCTTCGAAGGTTCCGTAAATCTTTTACCGGTTAACAAATAAAGATAAATATCGTTCACAAAGAACGTTAAAGATACAATTATAAATTTTCGATTCATTGACTCATTCAGATTTATGGCAAGCAGCATTGAAAAATTATCATCCCATCTTAATGATTCCGAGAAAATAATTACTCATATACATTGTAACAATGTAGAGAAATTTAAACTGTTAACGAGGAACGGTGTTTTTCCATATGACTATGTTGACTGTTGAGAAAAACTCGAAGAAACACAATTACCGTCGAAAGAAGAGTTTTTTTCGAAATTGAATAACGAGGAAATTTCTGAGAGTGACTATGCGCATGCGTCTAATGTTTGGCGTACGTTTAATATTAAAACCTTGGGTGAATATTCCGATTTGTATCTAAAAACTGATGTTTAACTTTTGGCTGATATTTTTGAAAATTTTAGGCGTAACTGCTTCTCTACATATAATTTAGATCATTTGCATTATTGAACTGCACCCGGACTTGCTTTCGATGCTATGCTCAAGCGCACGGGCGTTGAAATGAAACTCCTCGATGATGTAGAAATGTTATTGTTTGTCGAGAGAGGTATTCGTGGAGGTATAGCCCAATGCTCTAACAGATACGCCAAGGCTAAAATAGATATATGGGCGTGGATTTCGATCCAACCAAGGAAGAATCATACCTCATGTACTATGATGTCAATAACTTGTATGTACGGTGCAGCTATGGGTCACTTCCTACCGTTAAACACATTCGAATGGGAGCAAAATACCGAACACTTGGATGTTTGTAAGATTCCCAATAATTCCACTATAGGATATATACTTGAAGTAGATCTAGAGTGCCCCGCGGAGCTTCATGAAGTTTACAAATATTAACCATTATGCCCTGAGCATTTTGTTCCTCCTTTCTCACGATATAATGTAAAAAATTTGATAACTGCGCTTCTCACGAAAAAAAAAATCATTCATTATGAAAATTTAAAACAGTGCTTAAGTTTAGGTATGAAATTAACAAAAACTCATAGAGTTTTAAAGTTTAATCAAGCTCCATGTTTAAAAAAATATATAGATTTAAATACGGAGATGAGGAAAATATCTAGAAATGATTTCGAGAAAAACTTTTACAAACTGATGAATAATTCGGTTTTTGGTAAAACAATGGAGAACGTTAGGAATCAAAAAGACGTTAGACTCGTTACTAAGTGGTATGAGAGGTATGGAGCAAAAGCTCTCATAAAAAAACCGAATTTTCATAGCTGCACCGTCTTTGACGAGGATATGATTATAATCGAATTGAATCGTACCAGAATTAAATTCAATAAACCTATATACATAGGCTTTTCAATTCTGCATATCTCTAAAACATATATTTATGATTTTCACTATAACTATATCAAGAAGACTTTCGGCGAGCAAGCAAAATTAATGTACACCGACACGGATAGCTTCCTATGCAACTTTAATGTTCCCAACGTATACGAATTAATTAAACGTGATGTACACAGATTCGACACTTCAGACTATCCTTCGGATAATTTATACGTATCGACATATAGTACTGGACTACTGTAGCCGCAGAAAGTGTAACAGGGAATAGAAAGAGAGAGCGAATCATGAAAAACGTTGTCCTTTTCTATCATTTTTCTATTGGTCGAGAGTTTTCTCAATGGAAGGAGTTCAGGACTGTAATACGCAAAATAAGAAACATGTGAAAGATTATTCCGCAAATCTAGAATATACGTTGTTACAGTCGAATCATGGAGACAGAAGTGTTTATCAAAATTCAATATTATTAAAAAAGGTGGTGATTCGCTTTCTTAAGTGTGGGCTATCGCGAGACCTGTATTTTGAGTCCAATACGATAATCTTTCACAAGTAAGTAAAGTAGAAATATTACCCTTAATTTTATGGTGAACATAAGATTAAATCAATTCTTAAACTTATAAAATATATAAATGAAGTTCATTATGAAACATACATTTTACTGCGCGGGGTTCCCTTATTCCTGATTCCGCTCCTGCCCAAGAGAAGGACAGAACGGTATTCACGATTCGCTCTCTCTTTCTATTCCCTGTTACACTTTCTGCGGCTACAGTGAGCAGTCCAGTACTATATGTCGATGTGTATACGGTTTACCATTAGTCAATAAGAAAGTTCTAGGTCTGATGAGGGATGAAATAGTACATTACGATACAAGTGTCGTATGGGGCACTTTCTGGCACGCTTACGCCGTGCCGTAAATTGCCGCATACGACACGCGTATCGTATACTATTTTGTAGCACGTGTGACTTAAACTCGCCAAAAAATTACGATCCAAGAGTCTTTGATAATATGTTGACCCGATGTACTGATTTTTTTGTTGTCTATAAACTTTTCCACCACATTGTTCATTTGAATTTAAAAAGCATTGTCAGTTACGTAACAGCAATTTTGGTATCATTACCGTCATTTACGTAAAGGAAGGTTAGATCATAGGTTATGTTTGCAGGATTTTCTATAAGAGTCAGTCGCCGTCATATTGCGTGTTCGACTGTCAGTACAAATGTCATCATCCTTCTTTCTTGAAAGCTATATTTTGAATTTGATTCCGTGCTGATTTAGCAGTTTTTTCAAAATGATCGTAGATAGTGATAGTTCTTTGGAAAACGAAAACAATGTTATTATTCCAAAAGAGATGGTGGAAGCTGCCAATAATAAAATTTTGTTAACTTTGATAGTTAAATATAAGTTTATAATAAAGTTCATATCGTAGAACATAAAAAACCTAACCTACAATTGAGTTTTTATCATCACTATCCTACTCATCCTTGGTAATTTAACTTCAATTTAAATGCATTTTCCTGATATAATCATTTTTTTCATTAATTTTTATATTTAGTAAACTATTATAGTAAACACCAGCGTGAAATACACGTGCGTGATTTAGTAAAATTGTCGTCTGCAGCGTGCCAGAAAACGCTACATACGCCACAAAAAAGCGTGCGGTATGAGCGAATTTAAGTCACGCAGTGCTATAAATAATGTTAAAATCATTACGGAGTTTGTAAGACTGCGGGCGAAATTGTATCATTTTTGAATTTTAGGCGAAACTAGGGATAAGAATCGTGCGAAATGAATCAAAGGATCTACGTTAAGGCAAAGCAAAAGGCAAAAAGCATGATGATTATACTGTTGAGCAAAAGAAAATAGCATTAAGTTGGGATGATGATAAGAGTGCGATTGTTGCTCATACACCGGATACTCTCCCCTATGGGGTTATAAAATATGTTAAAATATGTAAGCGTGTGCAGAAAAAAAAATGCATTTTTCGTCGTAACCTCAAAGCGTACCAATGACCTGTGTGGCATCATTGAGATTTTTATTGTCCTTACCCATTCGCATGTGTATTTAGATCCTCGTTTGTAGGAACTAAAAGTGGGGGTAAGCTGGAGCGACTCAGCCAAGTCAAGTCATCAGTTCTACTCAGTCACTGTTAGTCAACCGGAAAAAAATGGTTCGATCTGTGAAAGTAATCGTGAGTGTATAGTATCTTCTACGTTTATCTTAGTGCACTAAGTATTTCAAAGAAGTTTTTCTATAAGGTGTTGTTTCATTATTATTACAGATTCATGGGTTCATATCCATTAAAAAAAATAGTGGAGAAGAGGAGCCAGCGGCGGAGGATGAGAGAGTACAATGGCTGGCTCCTCTTTGAGGAAGAGGATTGGGGCATGGAAGATATTTTTGCTTTGAGGCATCTCTTTGGGATTTGATTTTTAAATTGGTGCGTATTAATCAATTCTATTTATACATATTATGGTATTCCAAAAAAATGTCCTGAGTGTGGGTTATCGAATAGAGGATAAAATTCTAAAATATAGATAATTTTCGAGTAATTAATCATTATTAAAAATTATTGAAATTAACCAATCGAGATACGCTTGTCTCACCGTTAAGGGAAATAGGTAGAGCTACCGCGTGACAGGCTACGCTGATAAAGACTTTGGAACACCATGTATGTATGTGTATACACTATCAGTCAAAAGTTTAGGTTCATCTCACAATGTTAATGAAATTTTAAAAAACCATGGTTTTCTTTATTTATTGTTATTTATTATTATCATTTATGAAATATTAATCATTGTGTACAAAAAATATGTCGACTTACAAAAAGATCCGCAAGTATTTATTCGTATTTTCGATTCTTCGAAATATTCGCCTTTTGCTCGTATAACAGCAGAACTCAAAAATAAAGCAAGTGAACTTAGACTTTTGACCGGTAGTGTATATATATGTCATACATGAATGATAATATGAATATTATCTATTTTTGCAGGGACCTGGACCAGGAATAAACAAAATTTGTTTGATTTTCTAATTTTTACAAATTTTTTACGTTTTTTAAATTTTTTATGTTTTTTAAATAATAAATGTATAGATATTATATATGAAAATTAATTAAGTTTTGATTCTTTCAAACACCTTATAAGTTGTGATGGGTAGGGGGGGGAGAAGTCAAGGGACACCGAGAGTTCCAAAAAATCAAACGAAAATTTATTCTTACAACTAATTACAGCTAAGAAAACCTTAAACTAGTCGCGCGCCTTAAACTAAGGGGAGCGGTGTGTGGGGAAGGGTAGCGTGAGGGGTGTAGGGTAATGTCCGTCCGTCTGTCGGTCGCGTTGCGGCCGTAAATGTAGGGTACGTACTTTTCTTGTCCAGGTCGTCCTCGTCGTCGCCGGCTCCTCCGTTCTCCCTCTCTCTCTCTCTCTCTCTCTCTCTCTCTCCCTCTCTCCCTCTCTCCCTCTCTCCCTCTCTCTCCCTCTCTCTCCCTCTCTCACCCTCTCTCCCTCTCTCTCTCTCTCTCCCTCTCTCGCTCACTACACACTTCGCACTCGCTCTCTTGTTCTTTCTCTCTTTTCTCTCTCTCTCTTTGGTACTTTACTCGCCCTCGTCCGCTCTCTAGTCTCGTACGACGCTAACTGATCGGTCCCCGACCGCTCGCGTATCTCCCTCACCACTCGGCTCGGTTCGGGCGACTCCGCGGCGGCTTGTGGCCCCGCGTTCGGGTCGTGACGAGGCGGGCGCCTCGTCACAAAGTCTGACTTATTAATCCAAGTGTTATGCGATTCATCGAAACCTAACCATTTAACAAAAAGTCTATTCCCACGTTTCCTCAACACCTACTCCACAAGGTATATATGTCGGGGTACTTGACTCTGGTAAGTTCCTATTTGTAAAAGCCGCCTTCGATGGGATGATCCTGATAGTCTTTGAGTTTGTACGACACCGAATGGGTATTCTCCACTTGGCTTATAGTAAAAATGTCCGTTGTCCAGTTAGGTGTGTAGCCTTTTCCAAAAGTGTGTTTGAACTTACTTATTCATACTTTGTCTCCAACTTTAAATTTTGCAAGTCTAAGTGTGGCTTTGATTTTGAAATTCTTGTACACTCGATGCAGTAATTTTTTTAAATTTCTAGCAGTGACCTCTATTGGTTTCATACCAATGGTTCGATGTTTAATGCTATTGTAAGACGATAGCATATCTGATAAGGTGTTTAACTAACGATGGTCACCCTGCAGGCTCAATTGTTTTCACACATTATTTTTTAGAGTGTTTGAAACGTTTACAGATCGATGCTTTCAAGTTGCTGAATGTCGAGTACATAGCAATACTGTGATGCACCAATATATTGATGTAAGTGGATGTGCGTGTATCCGTGATTGTTGTGTGACTGAGCTAAAGGAGACATCCAGCGAGAGCGTTGGGAGACAACAGTTCGGTGGTGATCACGAATAAAGAAAGGACAATTACCAAGAGTACACCAAGTCGTAAAATTGAAAACTTCGCATTTTCCAAATCCTGAAAATATATTGAGCCTTACAATACCATATTTTTTCATTAGATTCTTGAATTCGGTATTGTAAAATTCACGACCTTCGTCCACTTGCAATTTCTTGGGTATCCGTCCCTGCATCAGTATAGATTTCATAGCTGTCATCACGTCCTTAGCATTCTTGCTCTTAGTCGGCACGGCCAAAGCAAACTTTGAAAATATATCGATGACGGTGAGCAGGTATGTACTTGTATCCATCGTTCTCTCTTGCCTACGCTGACATGTCAACGAGATCCGCTTGCCAATTCTAATCCAGCCCACGGACATCAGCATGTCGACGCTGATAATTTCTTCTAGCAGATCTATGCAATTCTTCCACCACCGCTAACTTTTTTCCATCCATTCTCCAGTGCATTCAGTCTGATGTCCAACTGGGAAGTAATCTCAGAATTGCAAATCTTCAAGTCTTGCCCTGTCTTTATATCTGTTTCTAGATAATTCAAGGCATCCTTCACGGAAAAATCGAGAGCGCGAATCATTAAGTTGTTGTTATCGATTTCATTGCGCATTTCAGCAGTCTTATGAAGCACGGTTCCGACTTCCTGCTTTACTACAGTTTTCATCAGATTCAAGGTAACAGCATCGTTTAGCTTCTCGAGATTGGCAACGTTGCACAGCCTCTTGTTATCAATGTTATAGTGACCTGCAGCAGTCAATTTGAATCCAGTACCAGGAAGACCACGGCTGCTCGTAACCGCGGCCTTGCTACTCAAATGACGACCAAACACGTCAACGGTCATATCTAAAATGACGATCATAATCGTTTTATCGAATTAATAAATAATAAATCAGGCTCAAGCAACTCTTCGATAATCGATATGATTTCGTTGGAGTGGCTGGGATTACCTGCTTCCTGAGACGCAAGGAGCACGCGAAGACGGTCTACTAATTCATTGGGATCGTCCCAGTACACACAATCCGTTCATCTTCGTTAGCAGCGATCATGTTCTCTGGTACGATACCTCTGCCCGTAACAGAAGACTGTTCAAATAGTTTTGTAATAACATTTTTAAATTTGAAACTCTCGCTCTTACGAATGTCACCATCAGGTTTACAGTACTTTTTATTGGATCACCCTTAAAACTTATAGATGAATCTGCAACCATGAACTTCTTCTTGGAAAGTTTACGTACATCATAGGTAGTATCCAATTGTTTATTCTGCCTCGATAGCAGCATATTAAGGTACCGTTGCATCGAATCGTTTTGATTAACGGGTAAATCCACATCTTTCTTGTATCCATCATCACCATCATCATCATCATCATCATCAATATAATTATCATCATCTTGAATATCACTGATTTCCCCGATAGTGGAATCATTTTTGAGCGTATTAAAGGATTCATTCGTTGTTTCAAACGTATCATTCATTCGTGTATTATGTTTTATTTCATCTCTGATTTAATCCTTAATCTTATCTTTTATAATATTATGCTCTGTTTGAGATACGTTCACTAATTTCTGCAGTGGAGTCCCTACCGGTTTGAATACCTCACTCATCGTATGCTCGACATTCTCTTTACCCAATTTTATCATGCGATGCTTTCTGCGAATCGAATCGCTAGCTTTAGCGATCTGACGCAAGATGTCTTTCTGCTCTTCAAGTTTTCCACGCTGCACGTTGCAATCACTGAATCCAAAATGCTACTGCATTCATTTTTTCGATAATTACTCTTTTATGCTCACGAAGGTATCGAATCCTTTTCTATATCGATCCTCGTTGAGTTCGCTATCTTTGTCTATTACGAGAAATCCACATTTGCTCTCGTTCCAGCATACCGAACATAGATCTCAGAACTGCACGTGTCATATCAGTGTTTACATGGTCCTCGTAAACGTGCTTGAGATTTATTTCATCTTGCTTAAAGAGTACAAGTAAATTAGCATTTTCGCGTACGAGATGTTTGGGAATGCGAGCGTAGGTCTGAGAAAGATAGAAACAGTCAACATCTCTGTATCGTCCCATGCTGAAGAAGGCTATCATGTTAGCTTATTTCTTGTAAGCTATATCATCATAAATAATTATTGAATTGCGGCGTGCCTCGTTTGGTGGCAGCACTTGTTCGTGTTCCGTAAATGAAAAATATTCAACACCATCCACGGAATCGAGTAAACGTTTTAAAAACTGATATTTTGGTTGATCCAGTGATTTTGAGTACACGGAGAGAAGGATCTGGTATAAAGTACCGACTATCGGGTAGAAAGTACCATAAAATTCTCGTACATGGAAACTATAGCGACATTCTGGCAAATATTATTCTAAAACAAAATAAATTTTACTAGATAATATAATAATTTTTATTATCACAGATGTTGCCATGACTTTTAATAGTTTTTATGTGAGAACTCATACTTTTTACTATAAAATATGGTAAGCGGTGTCGCGGTGGCCGTGAATTGACGCCCGCGTCTCTGCGATTTGTTTTGGCATATGAGGTGTTGTTATGCGCGGCGTTTTGGCCTTCTCCGTTTTTAAAAATTTATCGAAATTTTATCTATGAATGTAAGTATTAACAATATTATTATATTGTATAATATAATATCAAAATTTAACACGAGATTAAGTATTATATCGGTAAGTCAATCGTATACGAAGCACGCCGTTAACTACTATTTGAGAGAAAACATTTGCTTGAATGGGATATTATACTTGTTTCCTCTCGAATAGTAATTAGCTCATAAAATGCTTAATTGTTTGTCTACATTGTAGATCGAAGATTGTAAAGGGGAAGCTTAGCCGAATCGGGAGAATGTATGTATAATATTAACATTTCTTTCTGAGTACAACACCAAACGCAGCGTTGACTATATGCATTTTCTTTTATAGGGCCTGTATATCTTCTTAGACGAAACGTCTGATGGAAAATCTATCCTGAAAGCCTATAAGAATAACGGGGAACTGTCGAATGACGCCCGAAATTTACTCACAAGACTGATTATCAGAACTAAAAGAGATGCAGCTTTTGAGGCAATAGATGTTGTTCATGGAGAACCGAAGATACTGAAATCTTTTGAGTAAGCATTGATTTTTAATTAATTTTAACTACTCTACATACCCATATGTCTTTTATGTAAACTTGCATTTTGTGATACTGTGTACCCTTTGCATTAGCTATATAATGCAGCTTGACATTTTATGCTTCAACTTTCTTTCTTTTGCAAAGCATATCTACAGATCGTTTCGAGGATTTTTCGCGTCAAATAATACAGTGCTTTCCCGGTGAAAGTAGTGAGATCTATTACACAAAATATCGAACCGTCTCAGACGTATCTATTCCCCAAGCTGGAAAGCTGTATGATCACTATAATTATACTAAAGGTGTGTTGAGAAAAAAAGGGCTTTTAGCTCCGGGTACACCTAAGAATGTTCACACTTCTTCTAACATCTCCTCTATTGAGATCATTAGTGAGTGCAGCATATTTATAGCTTCACTAATCATATAAATCTGCAAAATTTATGGCTATAAAGAAGATTTGTTTCACGAATTGTTTTAACAGAGGAGAATCTTGACAAGATAGTGCAGCTAGGTAGAAATCTGGGATCCCGTGATCGGATTCTTACATTGTGGGAGGAAACGTTCGATCTCCGATGCAAGCTTTTAGATAGCAAAATGCCAATTATCGATTATTATAACAAATTTCCTTGCCTCGCTCAAGGAATTGGAAGAGACTTGGTAAATACAAGAGTATAGTATGTTATTCTTTTATTACGGGGACTCCCTAGTATCAATGTTTCATAAATGAGGGTTTACTTCTATTAACCATTGATTACTCCTTTTACAACAAAATTACTTTGTTATATTTTGCTAAGATTGCAAGATTAATTATAATCTACCATTTATTCCCTCAACGTACATTGTCTTCGTATTGACATCTAAGTAAGGTATTAAACATATTTTAATATGGGTTTTGTTATCTTAGATCGGAATCGATTTTGAAAAGCGACATCCGGGGAAAAGCAAAATCTTGTTCGATCGGTGGAATTATGTTAGAAAGTATCTAATAACTCAACTGCAACTGTGCAAAGTTAAAGAAGTTTCGGACAAAGCGTTAATTCAGCTGTTACCAACTCTGGATCCAGGTAAATAATCAGATATCCCTTAATTATCATGCAATACGGAATTCGATTGTCGGGTCCCATTGAAACTATAATTGCATTCGCAATAGCACTTTCTTATTACTTATACTCGTCGATTGTGCATTATATATTTGTGACTTCGTGCATGTATCACAATACGCACAACTTTGTCAATTGATTAAATGAATTGTAGATGTGCAAGATGCGATCATAGTTTATCTACTTCCACATATCGCGCAAGGAACCTGTGTCCCTCAGAGGAAAAAACAAAAGAAACGTAAGATCGCAGACACGGAAAACGATCCTCCCCGTCTAAAGTGGACGTTAATCGAACGCAAACAAGGGTTTTACCTGCATGTTGAGGTTTTCTATCACTATGCAAAATATACATAATAAACTTTAATTATAAGAATAATAGTTAAAAAACATTTGCATTTGTTTCAGAATGCCACAGATATCTCATCAAAGCTTGACGCACGTAGCGAAAAACGAAACAGCATTGGCTTAACTAGACAGCCACTGTTAGTCTTCGTAGGACCAATAGCCGGAATACAAGCCTGCTACGTATCCCTTAATGACGTACTCTATGAGGTGGACTCACCTTTACAGGCTCTCGATTTTTGTTTCAAGCTCTATTCGAGTCTGGACTGTGCTTATCCCGTCCAAGCTTCGTCTATGTGGGTCTTGTTACAAAAAGTTGTATACGATATCCACTACTCAACTGACGTTACTAGTAGGTCTGTCAGCGTATTAATAGGCGGTATAAAACGACTGTTCACTCTTACGTAAAAATTTTGAAATGTCTCCACGCTTCAATTGACTTGATCTTGAAAAATGTTTGTCTGTGCATCCTGCACGATGAAGTCGCCAATCACACATTACTGATACACCATTATCGATTATCTCATCCATTACAATATACATTCAACTGTGAAGTGAAAAATTTCCGAAGAACGTTTAGTACCCTAGCGACATTCGGAAGACATCTACGCGTTAGACATGACAATAGTGAAAACGTCGCGAATAACAACGACTCGTCAAAGGCTGCGAGTGAAGATACTAGTGTCACTGAGAGTCCGTTTACCCATAAAAGATTACGTCTAGTTTCGTTGCCTAAACCAGTGGCACTTTGCAATATACAACGTCCGTCTCAAATACGAGTTTCTAAACAATCGATTCCTACACAGTTGAAATCACGAAACCCCGAACTCAAGACAATGGCTGAGGCCAAGCAGCAAAGTCAGTCTTCGCGAGCATCGAAAAAACATCTAAATTCTAATCGGAAGGGTTACATGTTTGCGGCTAAATTGCATAATTACCTGGATATACCTCGTCTCAGAATAACATAAATTATTAATGACGTTGATACATTAATAACTAATACTGTTGAAATAATTAAAACGGACATTCTTCGAGCTACTGAAAATAATTCGAACGAGACGGACGATCTGGAAAAAGTCGAATCTATCTTTTCCAAGTTTATCTCTCCTTTATCGAATCTAAAAACCGAATGGCAATGTTTGCAAAAATTTCAAGACTCAGGCACGTACGTAGAACCGGTACATTACTCACTGGGTGAACACGATGAATATATTAACAGAAATGGGGTGCAAATTATAAAAAAAGTTCGAGTTACTGCCCAATTCATTCCAATGAGGAATATATTTCAGAAACTGTTTCAACTCCCGAATATATTTGATGAGACAATCAATTACATAAATTCATTGAAGGAAAATAAATTAATAATATCAAACTTTGTACAGGGAAGCTTGTGGCAGGAAATAAGTAGCGAGTTTCAGCAAGAAATCGTCTTCCCATTGTTTATGTATTTCGACGATTATGAAACAAATAATCCACTTGGAAGCCATAAAGGAATCGCAAAGTGCGGAGCAGTGTATTTAAGTATATCGTGTTTACCTCCCAAATATCAATCAAAATTGCAAAACATTTTTCTGTTTATTCTATTTAATACTGTAGACAGAGAAATTTTTCGGAATAAATCAATTTTCACCAAAGCTATAGAAGAATTAAAATTTCTCAAGACAAATGGAATAACCATTCAACATCAGAGTGGTCCAAAAAGAATTAGTTTTTCTCTTTCGCTAATCCTTGGCGATAATCTTGGACTACACTTTCTATTTAGGCTAGTTACAAGTTTCAGAAGTACGATTTTCTGTCGTTTTTGCTTAACTGAAAACAAAAAGCTCTGTACAGTTTTCGAAGAACGTCAATGCACCCTACGGAACGAATCCAATTATAAAGAACAATTATTAATTAATGACTTTTCGCAAACTTGAATCAAAGAGCCTTGTATCTTCAACGACATACCGAACTTTCACGTGACAAGAAATTTATCCGTCGATGTAATGCACGATGTTTTAGAAGGCATTGGGCAGTATGACCTCGGATTACTCTTTCACTACTATATTTTCAAAGCAAAGTTAATCTCTTTATCCGAATTGAATGATAAAGTTCGCGGCTTCTTCTATGGTTATGATTCAAGTACAAATAAACCCCTTGCAATTTTAGAATCGCACATAAAAAATAAACGTTTGATAATGTCCTCATCTGAAATGCTGTGTTTGATTAGACATCTCAGCTTGATCTTGGGCTTGAAAATTCCACAAGGAGACAATCATTGGGATTTAATCGTACAACTAAAGAGAATTGTAGAAATGGTGATGAGCACTTGTTATCATGCAGGCTGGGAAAATCTTTTGACCGTTATAATTTCTGAGTATTTAGAAACCCTAACTCGATTCTCTCCTGGTTGTCTCGAGCCGAAACACCACTTTCTGGTTCATTACCCACGAGTCATGGCTGCCGTAGGACCTCTCAGGAAAATTAGTTCGATTCGATTTGAAAGTAAACACCAAGAAGGAAAGACTACATCTCGGAACTCGATTAGCCGCATTAATGTTTCTTGGACTATTGCAATGAAACATCAGTTGCGGGTGAACTATCGTTTACTGACCGGTATTTCAAAAAGTAAACGTTATCAAGGTATCATGCAAACCGTATCAATAAACGATATACCCGACGGGCGTTTTTTTCTACATCTGATATAAGACTACATCTGAGATAACCACGACAAGTAAGGTCGAGTTTCAGGGCCACGTAATAACTAAAAACAGTGCAATAGTTGTACCTTCCGAGACAGGACTAGATTTTTATTTAGTTAATAGTATTACAGTCGATGACAACCAATATAATTTGATTGTAAAACACCTACACGATTGTCACATGAATTACCATACCCAAGCGTTCCAAGTAATGCAGATAGAGGAGTACACTTGGAAAATGTTGCCACTAAAACAACTTACTGCGGCAACAATTACTCACGTGGTACTTTTAAATGATTCATATCATTACATTGTTAAAAACTGGTTTTAAGTCAATAGTTCATAAGGGTTATAATAGTTGAAACTAATAAAAATATATAAAGTTGAAAAAAATTTTATGAGTATTACTTAATTTCTACATCTGGTCAAAATGATCATATTTGATTATATAAGTATCTCTAATTAATGGGTAAGTACTTCAAAAGTGAAAATACGGGAAGGGACAAAAAATTATGTCACAGAAAAATTACTATTTTGGTTCGGTAAAAATTCCTATGGTACTTGTAAGACTTCCAATGTATCCGCTGATAGCGCTGCTGTACAATGCTACCTTAGTAGATTTTACTTTCATGGCTTAGCAACTTCTACCAGATCCTTCTCTCCGTGTGTACGTAGACGTTTTCGAATTTCAATCCATTGTGGTGTGTTATGAGAGCGACCAATGCATTTGTCTTGCCGCAATTTGACGATCCGCAAAACACCGCGCGTATATTGTTCGGAAATAATTCACCATGACGTTTCCTCCTCTTTCTCTTCTAAACTCGCGTTACTTTGTCAAAGTTGGGTACAGGTAACTTGATAGACTGTGTCTCAAACCTCATCCTGATCATTACTAATGCGAAAACTATAAGTGATAGGTTTATAAAGATCATCGTTCAGTCGGCACTGTTTCACGATAGGGTGAGGACATGATTATGCATGTTAAACGTAAATGCATAGGCCAAAAGAAGCGCCATAGCGGCAAGGGCTTAGTCAACAAAATCATCAACAGTCTACCAGTTGAATTACATATACCTGGCTATCAATACTGTGGACCCGGTACAAAACTAGTAAAGAGACTCGCACGAGGCGATCCGAGCATCAATCCCCTGGACGCAGCTTGCAGAGTACGATATTGCGTACTCAAAGAATCGGGAAAACCTAGAGCATAGAGGGGCGGCTGACAGGATACTTGCCGACAGGGCTTGGAAATGTGTTTTCGCGAAGGACGCGAGCATCGGTAAGAAGGCAGCTGCCTGGTCTGTAGCGAACATAATGAATACTAAGTCAAAACTCGGTATGGGTATCACGAAAAAGAAGAAGAAACCTAAGAAGATAACCCTAAGAAAAGTTATCGAAGCAATCAAACGATCGATGACACAAAGCAACAATGCACAGGCAGTAATTCAGTCTGATCTTAAGGGTGTGTAAACAGTTGTCAAACAGGCTGGTGGAAAGAAGAATATGCGTGCACCACGTGTTCTACCTGTACCATCCAAAGTTGGAGGTTTGCTGCCGTTTTTCGTCCCTATGTTTGCGGGTCTGAGCGCTGCTGGAGCGTTAGCAGTAGAGTCCTTCCTTCCTTTCCTTATGGCTGCCTCCTCAAATGAGGAGATGTGCCAGTTAGCAGTAGAGTCCATGGTGGAAGTAGACAAGGTGTAGTACCTGTGCATTTATAGTAAACAGCCAATAGGGAAAGGTGACAACAGCGGCGGACATTACGAGCGGGAATTCGAAATCGTCTGCTGTCATCACCCACATTACATCGAATTTGTTTGATGTGAAGCTAAACACGTACACTGATTTCATGAAAATAATATAAACAGCATATGGGAATCACATCAGAGTGAAAGAGGAGACGTATATCCCTTTAAGATTTTTAAAGGAAGGTGGGGTAAGAATCACTCGACGATGGAAGCAGTAAACCATGCATTTATTCCGTATTCAGAATGCATTTTTGGATATTTGATTACTTTTAAGAAATAACAACGTTGCACGTTTGCAAAATTGTTTTAGAATTTAATTACTTACGTTTATTTTTTTTAATTCGATCATTTTTAATTCACTCCAATTCACGACGCGAATGGTTACGATCATGGTTACAATGTATTATGTACTGTTATATGTATGTACACTCAGAGATGAGTAGGGAGATTTCCAATGGGCCTGTTTTTGGTGGTCTCAATTTTACTCTGTGACGAGCGCACGCTCGTCACGTATCTGCCACCTACGGTGCATTATTGGAAGCTACGTAGGTTTAAATGAACGTC
>JARQTH010000077.1:0-13832 GCA_030142595.1 Trachelus iudaicus | reverse complement strand
AAAACAACTTTTTAATTTTTTGTAAGAAAACTAACAATCCTAGCTATATATATTCCAATATAAAAAAGTTGCACCCATTCGAGCTGGACACGCTGGTATTTTTTTTAAAAGGAATTTTCAACTTTGGAAATTCACGGTAAAATTACCGCGTTCGGTACGTATGGGGCTATGGAGGGGACTGAGTCCAAGCGCTGAGCCTGTTATGGAATCCGGCCGCTCAATTATGGTTATATTTAAACTATGTGACCAGGAATTACACTTTTTTTAATCCCCGTTCTATTTTTGCAAGTTCTCACTGCACACGACGGCATTGTTATTAAAATTGTCCCTTTATTATGCACAATACAAATATAACTACACACTTCATATTCGATCAGGATCAGGTTATGATGGGTTATAGCATGGGACGCACATTGCGAATGAACATAAAACACTGAAAAATGGCGAAATCTTCGGGCTGCGCAGAAGTGGTCGAAAATGTGTCCATGAACTGAACATACCTTATCCCATGTTACCATAGTAGGGATGTTTGATACGAAATCGATACTTATCTGTATCGATTTTTTTTAGTGATATTTTCCA
Organism: Trachelus iudaicus; assembly: GCA_030142595.1. NCBI lineage: Eukaryota > Metazoa > Arthropoda > Insecta > Hymenoptera > Cephidae > Trachelus > Trachelus iudaicus. The sequence goes on along the minus strand of JARQTH010000077.1, from coordinate 13,250 downwards.
ACAGTTGAAACTCTGCGCCCTGTTTCAACTTACCCGGCAACAGTAGCTGAATTTTCGGGCAGCAGCTTATTGGTCCTCTGCCACGTAGATGCGTCAGAACCACTGAACTATATTCAACATGGAACGAGCCCACTGTAGTTAAAGCGCGAGCCGAGAGAGATAGCATTCTTATAGTGGGATCTATCTTTTTTCTAAGAGTTTTAGCCAACAAGATTCCTAGTCTTGGCGTCTCGTTTCCATAGATACCGTAACAGGCAGGACTGTACATACTACCTTACCGCCTATAATCCCTGAAACGCACCGGTGCCCCTTCGTAAATGCTTTCCAGTTACAATTTGCAATCAACTGCATCAACACGTGCTTAGTGAGGTTCCACAATATTTTTGAGATATGATATATCCATAAAAATGGTAAAATCTTGTTATATTAAGTCGCGTAAGCAAGAGTGGCAGCCTAACAGCACCATTTCATTTCACAGGTAATATCCTTATAATATTATACAGAAAATAGTCGCGCTTTGTTGTGACCGAACAAGTTATCTATAAAAAAATATTCTCTACTCGGTATTTACCACTTATTTACGGACGTTACGTTGTTTACGTAGCCTCTGAAATTCATTTAAGGTACCGCATTAAAAAAATTATAAATTTCCTGGTTCGGGATGTCGGACGTTTTGATACGGTCCTGAAAAATAAAGAGGTCCACTATACCGGCTATCTCACTCCGCTGGCACTTTGACTACAGTGGGCTCGTTCCATGTTGAGTATAGTTCAGTGGGTTCAGTGATTCTAACATGATCCCTATCACGGTCTTACATACAGGTCCTTGCAACTCCCTTGGAGGGGGTAGTCTTCTTAGAGAAGCATCTTTCATTTCGCCTCATGACCACAAGAGGCGTTGCGATCAAGCGACCCGTTCCTATTTCTCTCTCCCACAGTCGACTGTAAAGTGAGATAGATAAGAGGCACGTTCCTCTCTCTCTCTCCCACAGCGGACTGTAGAGTGAGATAGATAAGGGGTCACTCTAGAGTCCCTCTAGTAAGAGTCCGGCCAATACCCGGAAGGGACGCCATGTTTAGGGCTCGTTTGGACCCGCCATGACACTGCGCGCGGATTTTCAAGCTATCAATCTTTTCCATTACCACTACGCACACTACACAATGTGAATGCCTCCCATATACGTATTCACAACCACACATCCTATTCCGGAAAGAGCCCTGAAAATGGCGGAGCCAATCAGTAAGAGGCCCACCGTTGGCCGGACTCTGACTTGAGGGACTCTAGGTCACTCTCGATCACAGCGACGCTTGTGACTAAAAGTTAAAATATGCTGTGCTTCTATAACAGGTCTACCCACACCGCTGACAATTGGGCAAGTTGCAAGATCTGTATGTACGACCGTGATTCCTTCTCTTGATGTTGCCGTCAGTTGCCGTTAGACGCGTTAGACTTGGTTAGACTGCATTAGACAGTGAAACTAGGTGTTCATGTTCGTATGCACTGACGTATGTACTTATACATTTTCTTTACTTATGTACAATTTATCTGTTATTAGTTTGTCGTGAAAAATGAAAAATAGTTTACGAAGATAATAATTCTTTTAATCTTGTTAACTGAAGATTAAAAGTTTGTAATGATCAGTTTCTAGTTCAGACGATTTTGCAAAATATATGTTTTGTTGAATGCGAAACGTTTATTATCAGTATCAGTATCACGAAATCATTATCAGTGTTTTTATGTTTTGCAAGGAAATTCCAGTGTACTGTCAGTTGATCACCATGTTCAATAAATTATTGCACTGTTGTCATGCAACTGAATTTAGAATACAATCTGAAAGATTGGACTTTGTAATGTTAAACTTTAGATTGTAATGGGACAATGATTGTCCTTGCTATTTATGAAAACAAGATAAACTGAGTCATTTTTTGATAATCATTAAGAATATAATGATATTTGTTAGGTTCTTTATCTGTATCAAATTTTCTTGCTTCACTCTCTTATTGTTTTACTTCCATTAAGCATTGAAATCTAAAATGAACTTGTAAACATTATTGCTTTTTACAGGCCATGTTTTCGATTACCTGTTTAGTAATCTTTACCCTTTTGGGAACCACTATTGGTATAGTACAATATCAGCCTGAAGCAGTACATATTGCATATGGTGGTATGTATATCTTTTTTCAAGTTTTGTTAGTATAACTGCTCTAAAACTTGATTAAATTACAGATGACATATTTAATATTGTGGTGACATGGAGTACAATAGATGACACACAGGAATCTATTGTTGAATACGGCATTGGTGGCTTTATCTTAACTGCACAGGGCAATTCGACACTCTTTGTTGATGGTGGATCACAAAAGCACAAGCAATATATCCACAGAGTATGGCTAAGAGACTTGACACCTGGCAGTAAATATGGTGAGAAATAAAAGAGCATCAACAATTGCATTAGTTAATTGTTAATACTGTCTTCTTGTTCCATAGTTTATCATTGTGGAAGTCGGCATGGCTGGTCAGACGCGTTTTATTTTGTAACTGCACCTGATTCATCCTCTTGGGCACCACACATTGTGATATTTGGTGACATGGGAAATGAAAATGCCCAAAGTTTGACGCGACTACAGGAAGAAACACAACGGGGACTGTACGATGCAGCTATTCACGTTGGCGACTTTGCCTATGACATGGACACTGATAACGCGCGAATAGGCGACGAGTTCATGAAACAAATTCAAGGAATTGCTGCATATTTACCATATATGACAGTACCTGGAAATCATGAAGAAAAATATAACTTTAGTAACTATAGGTAAATAGAAGAGTATAGACTCTCACAAATTGAATAGAAAATATATGTATTTCAATTCTATAATTTTCAGAGCTCGGTTCACAATGCCTGGTGATTCCGAAGGTTTATGGTATAGCTTTAATGTGGGTCCAGTACATTTTGTAGCCATTGAAACTGAGGCTTATTATTTTATGAATTATGGAATAAAACAACTAGTCAAACAGTATGAATGGCTTGATCAAGATCTTCGTGAAGCTAATAGACCCCAAGCGAGGTATGGATCTTGAAAAATTGAATTGTCATAGTATAAATCAAGATTAGTGATAAATAGGTATTTGACCATAGAGCAAAACGACCATGGATTGTAACATTTGGACATAGACCGATGTACTGTAGCAACAGGAATGCAGATGATTGCACCAATCATCAATCGCTAGTTAGAGTTGGTCTTCCATTTTTGAACTGGTTTGGTCTTGAAGAATTGTTTTTTAAGCACAAAGTTGATGTACAATTATGGGCTCACGAACATAGCTATGAGCGCATGTGGCCAATGTATAATTTCAAAGTAAGTTTAATTTTTCTTATTTGATAGGTTTGTAGCAACAAAATTACCCTCGGTGTTCTAATTATTATAATTTCTTAGGTCTACAATGGAAGCTATGAAGAGCCGTACAAAAATTATCGTGCACCTGTTCACATTGTAACTGGATCTGCTGGTTGCAAGGAAGGCCGTGAAAACTTCACATATGTACAACCTCCGTGGTCTGCTTTCCGGAGTTCTGATTATGGATATACCAGAATGAAGGCATTTAATCAGACTCATCTGTATTTGGAACAGGTAATTTAGTGTTTTCCAAGCAGTAATAAAAATAATTAATTATTGATGAACTGCCATTAATAATAAATTGTGATTAGGTATCCGATGACAAAGAAGGCGCTGTATTAGACAAAGTATGGCTCATAAAGGATAACCCAGTGCCATCATATTTCAGAAATTAGACTCTCTTTCCGTGTTATCCACATCGCAATTGATATGTCTCATTATTATAAATATAAACCCTGGGTTGGGTAAACGTTCTTCGGGTACGAAATTAAGCGCACGAATCTTAATTGTTTTAGCGGCGCCGCAACCGAAGATTGTTCAATAAATTCACTTCTCAATAACTTCGAACTGGCTGGTTGGATTTTAGACTGCAAGGTTTTAGAATATTTTTAAAAAAACGAGCTACATTTTTTTTTATACCAACAGAAAATGATGTTCCATTAAAAAAAAATACTTAACGTGCTGTATCTCAAAACCAAATGAATATAAAAAAAATCATTTGGATGAAAAATCGACCCCCTTGAAACCATACAACTTTTGTCTGAAATTTTTCCCGGTATCTTCATTAGTAACGAAGATAATCGAGGTATGCACTTTCGGTGAGGCACTCTGCATATACGAAACAGTCGTACCTCCCTAAGAGATCTTATAATCGTTATACAATACTCATCCTAAATTATAAAGGTAAGGTATAATCGAGCCCCGACATTATTTACGTTTCGGTTGATAACGGGATAGCCCCTGAGTGCTCATCCTCGAGATGTTAAAGACAAGCTCTTTGGATTGCACCTTATATTACGGCTCATAATGTACATTGTGTAATAACCCTTATTATATCCGTATGTGCTTAGCAAACAATTATGACTAATTGCATGTGATATAAATAAAGTAAATGATTACTAAATAAATTAATTTTACATGGCTGCGGAAATAAATTAAATGATTTTTGAGCAAGAAAAGTTGACATGAAATTAATTTACGTCACAGTTTATTAGAAAAGGTTTTATTAACATTAACACCAGTGATTCGAATTTATTGTTTTAAAATCTATTTTGTTTGTCAGAAGATTCTCTGTAAATTCACGCAATCATATTTAGTTTCACAACTTGAAAAAATTCTTGCTTGTTCAATTACTTGAAGTTTTTTAAATTAAAATTCTGATTTAGTGAATTCGTGGAAAATTTTCCGACACAAAATAAAATTTAAATATTAAAATCTATTCGACGTGTGAACTTATGACTGATCTATTATATACATATTCATTATTAAATTGGCTGTATCTCAAGAATATATTTTTGTTTGTAATTCAATCGTACTAATACAAATTGTATCTTGAATTGTCATATTAAATATTTTTTTGTTTATTACACTTGTTTAATTGGACAGTGCATTCCATACATTTTTATGAGATTGGAAATAAGTTTTTATTGCAATATACATATAAAGTTATTCTTTCTTAACTTTTTTGATAGGAATGAAAAAGAACTAAAGTAATAACAAACGTTTATGCAAAAGCGTCTATTTTATTTTCATTAACTTCATTAGATGTATATCCGAACTTGAAAATAACGAATGTTGCTCTTCCAATGCAATGTTTTCTATTTTGAATCTTTCAGTCAAGTTCGCCATAAATTTTTGCCAAACAGATATTTGATTAGGAGTATCTCTTTCCTCTTGGGAAAGTAAAATATATGTATCTTTTATTTTATTACAAAAATTCTCAAGCGTGTCTAATAACGGCAAAATGGACTGAAAATAAACATAATCATTTGCATTTAATAAACCTAAAATTTTACATTTATAGTTAAAGGCAATACCTCCTCATAGTATACACAATCAGCTAAAAGTATAATATCTGGAGTAAAATCCAAATGTGCATTTTTATTCCAAGCAAGAACTTGACCTTCAGCAGAACCTCCAACAGTTTCCCAGTGTTTCTTATTTTTCTCAATATTTTTTCGCAAGATTGGTAACGCTTCTTCTAAGTCAGTCATAACTACCTCGCCTCTGTAATATTCATGTACATCTAATGCAGGACAATGACTTTTATATTAAAATAGATTCCGGATAGAAATGCTAGTTACCCAAGGCAGGCAGCCGTCATTCCAACACATCCGATACCAGCTCCAAATTCCAAAATCTTTTTTCCACGCAGCCATTCTGATCCGAATTTATTTTTTTGACAAGATATGTCTAAATATTTAGCTAAAACGAGAGCAGCGTCCCACACTATACAACTTACATTTCCAACTTGTTTCTGATATAAGGTTAAAGTTTTATTGCAACATTCTAATTCAAATGTTCGTATGAAAATATCATTTTCGTTGTCCATCTTTCAAACTATACCTGCCAATTATAAATATGATTAGTCACGGTGTATCGTCGTTAATGATAGCCAGCATGCACGATGTAAATGCTCTAGTATATGTTTCACATATCTAATAATTGTGGTAAACATTTTAGCTTAAGTGAACAATGAAAAATTATGCTCTTAACAAACAAGTCATCGTCCTATGATGAAAGTAAAAATAAGAACTATTTTGTTATTCCTACTTGAAAGGATCCTTGTGTCTTTTTCTTGTATAAAAAGCAAGGTTAACCCATATAAAACCCATAATAACTCATATAACTCAGAAATAAATTTTTCTTAATATTTTCCTTTTCAACACTATATCGTTTAGGAATGAGATTTAATGTTTTTTCATTTCTTGTTTTAAATATTTACATATCACAATTTTAGTGTTCATTTTAAATAGGAAACTTGCACGCTATTAGGGTCAAGACACTTGTTTTTGTATAATTTAGTATAAATTACCATACAATTTTATATAGGTTTATTAAGTTAGTATTCTGCGCCATACGAAACCAAATTATTTTTTATTTAAATATATAAAATCAAAAATAATACTAACGTTTATTACGGCGTTAAATTGACTGACAGTGCCGTCGCACAGCTGTTAAAAGTTTAACCGTGTGAGGTCCATGCAGTCAAATCATCGAGTGATATTTTAAACTGGAAATTCTACGTGCAAAATTTTAAAGAGTTACGTTACGTTAAGAAAATTGTACTTCCGATAACTTGATATACATTATTATAAATCTAAACAATTTTGTTAAGGAATTCCGATCTGAAATACACAGGATAGTTCATTAGAAACTGAACAGCTAAATATTTTCCGTGGTTGTGAAAATCTAAAAAAATTTTCAAGACAATTTGAATCATATTGATCAATGATTATGATGCACGAAGAAATTTTCCAGAATTACCCTATCAAACCCTATGACAAACAACTAGAAAAGCAACCTGTTGTTTTATGTCAAAAATTTACCGGACAAATCACCATTATGGTAGTTTCCCCAATACTTTTATTAAAACAATACTTTTTCACGACCATACAATTAGGATGGATGGTCGTCTTTCGGTCATAAGAAGAATTTTAGGCACAAAATGACCGGTCGTTTTAAGGATCGTTAAAACTGCTTTTTGTTTAGTAAAATTAAGACTAATTCAATCATGTATGACATAATAGCATTTTATAAGCAAATTTTCAAGATATCCCTTTTAAATTGTCGGAAATTACTTGCTTCGAGTCCTTATTTTTTAGAGAAGCAAAGTAATTCGTGCTCGTTAACAAAAAAATTTGGTTGCTTCATGTTCGACTTTCAAGAATATTAAAATTATATTTTGAACATTATTTAAAAAAAAGGAAATGCCTGTTACATAATTATAGTAAATACAATTTTTATACTATATACATTTTGATTTAATTCCAGCCATAACATTGATAAACAAGAAAAAGGGGATGGGTATAGATAGAATGGTCAAATAAATTTTACCGTATAATCATTTAATTGTTAAAATATAAATATATGTATATATAATAATATAATTATTATAGCGAATAATAATAATAGCAATAATAATGTGTAATTTCTTATTGGTATATTGTTATTTGTGTCGTTCATAATCATTACTCGTCAACGTCACACGGTGAACGAAGACGGTTTTCCCATGAGAACAAAAATGAATTTCTCGCGCGTTATCTTTTCTACCCACGCCGTACGTCTTTACATTGATAATAATAAGAGTTATTACTAGGCTTTATTAAGAATAATTCATAATATTGAAAAAGGCTTTTTTTCGCACAGATTTATACAATAATTGAAATCACGTACTCGTACCTGTCTTTGGCGAACGAGAAAGTTGGGTACCACCGTATTTCATCGGGTATCCGCTGTTGATTATTATGAAACCATAATTTTCCCTATAGCTTCTGTCGCGGCGTCAACATAAAATAGGAACAATACTTTCGCTGATAAAAGTAACAATGAAAATAGCGAAAGCGGTAAAGTTCCGAGTATCGCATCGCCTGGGGCATGAAGTCTTCTTTAGCGAGGATACGTTGGTGGTCACATTAGAGAGAAACATTTGATTCTCATTTACAGTGACAAAGTGGTTGAAATCAAGCTGTTTCCATCGAAGTGATATATAAATTTGATGTTAGATGACTACGCCCATAATTCCTCAGTGTGTTTTCCCCAATCAGGAACGTCACTGCGTCAAATAGAAAAACAACTCCGTAAAAAGAAGCTTGATTTCCAATATGAAATATAAGCATAGCCTGCCTCATGGAGATATGTCAAACTATTTAAGGATGCACTGAAAAGCATCGTGAATCAATTAAACGGATGTGAACTCCGAACATAATAATCAAGACGCACGAGAATACGCGAAGTGGCGCACGAATACGCGAGAGCGCTGTTATCTATCGTGTATTTTACTGTTATGTTCATGGGAATGGCTTGGCTTTGCTTTTACATTTTTCCTCTGTTTCTTCTGCTTGTTTTTCTTCTCTTTTATTTTATCGCGCGACGACCGCACAGTTGAAATGCCATTCGATTTGGCCGCTTTTTAGATAAAGCAAATAATCCACTGATCCTGATTTAATGTTTTGTCAGTGGTTGATGGAGACAATAGACGAAGTTGCTGCCGAGTGACTCTCCTGATAGGAGAATTGTGGAAAGTGTTCTTGTTCCTCTGCTATGGAGTTAAGACCGCCACCGCTACCTAGACAGCCTTGATCTGGTGGCGTCAATTCGACACTCTCGCCGGTGAATTCACTGTCGAAATACCGTGTATCTGTATCTGAGGTAACCTGTGGTTTGAACGGTGGTGGAATCTTTTTCTGGACGAGATCTGACCAGTCAATAGATGAAAAGAAGGCGTGATTCATGATATCTCTCGCGTCATTTGGCCCACCTCCTAATCTTCTACTTGGATCCTTTATTAAGAGACCTGTATGACACATGTCAATCAATTGTTTCTATTAATTATAATGTATATTTTTGTGATTTAAAGTGGTTTTTTAATAGCGAGAATTTGGTTATTAATAGTTTGAAATAATTAATGATTTAATATTGTGTTTACCTCCTAGCATGTCCTTTGCCTCGTTACTGATCGTTCTTGGGAATTTGACCTCTTCTAGTAAGATAAGTGTGAAGAGTTTTTCGTGATCTCTGTTATAAAATGGAAGTCGTCCACACATCATCTCGTACATAACTACACCTACACCCCACCAATCTACCGCACGCCCGTAGTCGTTGTCTTCAAGTACCTCAGGTGCCAGGTACTCCGGAGTCCCACAGAATGTTTTTGTAGTCCTTCCTGAATATATTCAGTGATAATATGTTACATCTATTTATCTGATTGAATAATTGAACTGAACCATATTTTAATAAATGGTGCACATACCGTATGTGATGTCTTCCTTACATAAACCGAAATCTGCGATCTTGATATGACCGTCCTTGTCGAGTAGAAGATTTTCTAATTTTAGGTCACGGTATATAATCCCCTGGGAATGGAGATAACTGAGGGCTGAAATAATTTCTGCTCCGTAGAACCGCGTGCGATCTTCACCAAAAACGCGTGAGCGACTTAAGTGAAAGAATAATTCACCACCATTCACGTATTCCATTACAAAACACAATCTATCTGCTGTTTGGAAGCTATACTTAAGAGACTGGAAAATAAATTAATTTCAGATAAATGAAACTCTTTGCTTATTTGACTGTCTGACTTCAAATATACCAAGTAAGTACGAATACATACGATTAGAAAAGGATGGTTTGTTGTTCGTAAAACTCTATTTTCTGTGAGAGTGTGAGCGACTTCATCTTTTCGGATAATTACTTCTTTCCGGAGGATTTTAATAGCGTAGAGATGACCCGTTGCTTTTTCTCTGCAAAGAATCACTTTGCCAAATGTTCCCTTTCCCAGGACCTTCAAAAATTCGAAATTCTCCAGGGTCTAAAATATTTGAAATGTGCAAATCATAATAATGTAACAGTATCATAAATTGTATCGCAATTGAGACCTTATCAATGTTCACTTGTTACGCGTACACACCACTTTTTTCTTTCCAGTGCTTTTACTGCTTGATGTTCCTTGGACACTGAACTTTGCTGATAGTTCATCGTCAATACCTCCATCAACATCTGTTAATACACCAAGAGAGCCACAAGAATCAGATCGACCACCACCCATTGATTCCATATCCACATCTTCTGATGAGGATGATTGTTGCAGTTGCGACTGATGTTGTTGGTGCTGTTGATGTTGTTCTTCACTAGCCAGTCTATCAGCTACATACCTGACCAAAATATAGATCTTGTTCAGCAAAACAAAGCTTTATGTTAGTTCTCTCAGTATAAACTCTGCAACCAACCTAATAGCAGCAACCCAACTCTCTCTTTCTTGTTCAGTGTCCACATGAAACGTTCTTTCAATAACAGTGGTCCACTGTAAGCCTCTTATAACAAATGTAAATGGTTTAGGTCTATCTACTGACATGATCTGACAACCACGAACAGTAAAGTTGTTCAGAGGCTGAGCAGCAGCTGCCATTTGTTGATCAGGTTTAGCTTTGAATCCAACAAGTGTACCGTCATCTCTTAAGACAAAATATCTGGATCTCCAATTTTTAATATGTTCTCCTAGAAATTGAATAATCATCAAACACTGACTAAAAATTCATATTTTTCCTGAATGTCTTGATAACTACAATCGTATGAATGTATGTATAGTGCAATAGATTTAAATATTACACTATAACTATCATTAATAAGTTTAATTATGCTAATTACATTCAAAAAGTGTTGGCAATCATTGGACATGAACATAAAACTATTGCGACGCAATGTCCTTGCATTGAAGATCTGAGTTAAATGTAAAATTTGTATTCAAACTCAATTTGGTAGATGAGTATGAGATGCAAATTTTTTATTTGTGCCAAGCACGGTGTTTAGAGATTTTTTTCAGAAAAATGAAAGTGAATTTATTACAAAATAATTAGTAAATTTACAAGTTAACAAGTACATTGTGTATTAAGTTTTCATAATTCATTGTCAATTATTGCGCTTTTGCAGTACCGCGTTTTTGAAGCCAGCCTTCTTTTACGACTCGCTGACCGGCACCGGACGCCGCGACGCTCATCGCTGCGTCCCCCATAACCCGTCCTCCGCTGACCACTTTCTTAATTATCCCTCAGCAACTGAAAATTCTACCGAAATCTTTAAATATTCACGAAAATTGTTGAAATACAACTCAACGGGCGGTGCAAGTATACGAACTGAAACGATCATAGACATAAGTTTGGCAGATCGACTTACGAACTGTACACTCACTGGTCAGCTGCGATTTACTAGATGGCGCGACATTCAGTCCACTTTATCTTCCAGGAAATAATTAGGAACGAGACCAAACGTAATTAAAGTTTATGGGTTCTTTTGCTTTTACAGAACAAATCGCCGAATTTTCTAAAAATAAACTGTATCCAAGAGAAATGTTTTGATCAGTCTTGATTTGTGCCGTAAAATACCGTATATCACAATGATTGATGATTTGTGTGGAGTTGGCCGCCCAACTTTAACTTGTAGAACTTTGATTTATTCTATTATGTTGGTGGTCCAATTAAAAAGTTTGGAGGTGAGTCGTTCTTTTTTCATAATCAAAAACGAATTTCACTGTTAATTTTACTGCTCAAATTTTTTTTGGCTATGTGCTTTCGTAATGGGCTTATGCGGAATTTGTTGGTGGTCACGATCGTAATAATGGAAGGGCTAGAAGAAAGTAGTGCTGCGAAGATGGTCGCACAATTTTTTTTTCAACGGGTTTTGATTTACAAATGAAATCGATTCGTTATTTTTTTATGGTCACGAACAAGGCAATTGAACATTTTTTTGGGGCTCAGTTGCGCGTGAAAAATATATAAAATGTTTTCGTTTAACATTTGGCCGATAATTCAGTTTGCTTGACCAATCAAAAGCTGTCTTGCAGGCGAGGTATCATGGATACGTTCTGAAATTTACTATTAATATTAGGTACGTTCAGCAGAAACACCGCTGAGGGGAGCAAATTCCTTTGATTGGTCATTTGATCGTAAATATTGCAACTGTTGTGAGATTTGACCAATCAAATGTATTTACTCCCTCAGCGGTATTTCTGCTGATCATACCCATTTTTGTATGTCGCGGCCTAGTGATAAATAATATCACTAGAATTTAGCGGCAAATTCAAATGAGGAATTAAAATGGAATCACGATTTCTCTCCCCAAATCAGAATTCAATGCTTTCAAATTCTCAGTCTGTCATTAACGCATAAATAAGGTATATTCTAATCAATTCGTGGAAAGCTTTCTAGCCCTTACACGTGCATAAACATATGGGTCACAAAGAATGTAGGCATGGGTCATTTGTTTATTGTTATCCTAACCGAGTGAGTTTCTCAGGAACTCTGACTCCTGCATCGACATATAGTACTGGACTGCTCACTGCAATAGCAGAAAGTGTAATCGGGAATAGAAAGAGGGCGAATCGTAAGGACCGTGCTGTCCTTCTCTTGGGCACGAGCGGAATCAGAAATGAGAGAACCCCGCGCAGTAAAATATATGTCTCGCGACAGCCCACATATAACACAACAAAACACCATTTTGTAAAATTGAATTTTTATAAACTTAACTAGCATAAGAGGATCGACGGACTAGCGGAATGTTCGGTTAAGAGATGACGCTGTCCATGTGCTTCCCCAAATAAACTAAGGATAAGGTGTGCATGAGCCCTTTGTGCGTAAGACAAGGCACTCGATCTTGGGCCCGGACAGCGAGACGCCAGTCATTGGCCCTCCACAAAGGTTAGTACATACATATGAATTTGGATGAGTGCGGATGCATACATCAGAAGTATGGAAGACTGTATCCCTTGGGATTCAAGAGTTCAGTTCGATTTCTGGTCTTCAAGGCAGGCATAGTGCACTCAATTAGCACCTGCACTTTTATTTGTAAAACCTTTATACAGTTTGAAAAACCATAACATCATCGTACCAGAAATCCACTTATACAGGGTGTTCCCAAACTACCTGACCCGGTGGGTATGGCGGTGTTCGGGAGGCTTCACTAATTACGAAAATGACCTTTGTTTTGTCCGGAAGCTCTTAGGTTTTCAATGGGAGCAGGTCAAAGTTGACCAATCAAAGCGAAGCATCAACAGAAACGTAGGCTACTACGAACTCTGAGTTTTCTTCCCTCGCTTTTGTTTCTCAGTGGCTATGGGCAGACTGAAACCAGGCGAAGCCATGC
>JARQTH010000769.1:0-18323 GCA_030142595.1 Trachelus iudaicus | reverse complement strand
CCCCCCCCCCCCCCCCCCCCCCCCCCCCCCCCCCCCCCCCCCCCCCCCCCCCCCCCCCCCCCCCCCCCCCCCCCCCCTCCCAAAAGTAATTCGGCAAATTTGAAATAATCCCATTTTTCATCTCTCATTGTGAAGAAATTTTTCCAATTGGTTTCATCGTGACAGATACCGCTTTTATATGTGAAAAAATTAAATGAGCGTTTAGCACCCTAATTTTCGGGGGCAGTTTTCACTGCCAAAAATTCAGTTTGGGCCGATAAGAAAAAACACATGTCGCTTAGTTTTTCGAGTACTACAACATATGTGAAAACAAAAAAAATCGGAGGCGGACACATACCATGGTTTCCTTGTTAGTTTACCTGGCTACATATTCTCCGACTTGTTTGGTATTAGCCGTAGCGGAACGGTATGATTGAACATTCAAAAAATCGATTTTCTCTGAGCATGCACCTACTTGCCAATCCACGGAGAAGACATTTAGTGATTCCTGAAATTTGTAAGAAAAAAAATTAAAAGTAAAAATTAAAAATACAGAAATAAAAGAACGTAGAAATTCAATGTCTTCTGGATGAGATAATACAAACATTATTTAGTAGAGCTTTAACCGTATCATTTATCCAGTTTTTGGTACCATCTGATAAGAACCCATGAATAATAAAAATGGTTTTCAAGGAACAGTTGATTGGTAATTCCATAGTGGTTAAATTGACTTCCATTCCACTGATACCTCTATAGCAATAATTGAAAACTTATTAATTTAAAATTTCGTACGTGAAGTTAAGTGTTGTTGCAATAAAGTTATCTTTTCATATGTGAGTCGTGTAGAATAAAGTATAACTCTTTATAGATCGACATCTCTGAGCTTAGGTTTTAATATTAGTCTCAAGTAAAGACTACTTTTTTATATACCTGAAAACTCATTCTAAATGTTTCAACTAAATTTTCTCAAAACAACATTGTTCGATCGCGTGAACGTGCTTCCTCGGAAATTAAATATCCAATTGGCCTAAAATTTTAATCGCACATAAAGTTACGACCCTTTATTATCTAAACCAAAAGTAGTAATAATTTGTGATATATTTTTATAACGACAATAAATGCGACAATTTTCAGGTGAATATTCATCACCTTCCTTTTTAAATTCACTATTTTCACATTTTTTAATATGATTATTTTTTAGCAACACTGATTTAAAATAAAACCATGAAACATTTGTTTAAAAGGTGTAGAAGAGCAGAAACCGTATCAAACAAATTAAAAGAGGTTTGTACCGAGTTGTCTTCAACGGACCCTATATATAATATTATTATATATATTTACTCCAAAGAATGCATGGATACTCTGTAAATAATTATAAAGATATTTGTGAAATTTCAAGTCGATGTATTGTTTGGTTTTCTCTAAAGAAAATTCCCCAACAGTGCTTATTGTTCACTGCTGTAAACCAGATGCCCCCCTTGATATTGAAATTTTATTTTACCTTGAAAAAAATAGGAGTCTCGTTTTATTGGCACCAAGAGTGCAATCGGAAAGAAAAAATAACAGGTTTCTTCTTAGATATTCAGCAATGCCCTGTAATGTGGAGCCTGTACAAAATATATGAATGATAATTGGATGAACACGTATTATATGGCTATTATTAAATCAAAATTACCGAAAACTTTGCTATCGTGCAAAATAACGACATAGAAACTAAATAAAACAATATAGACGATCTTCATTCTCGTATGAACTCACAAGTGAATCCGTTATTGCAATATACAAAGATTGAGTAGCTAATTCAGACTGTCAAGAAAGACATTTCAAAGTTCCATGTCATATCATATTCATGATGACGTTGAATTATTAATCATCTTTTTTTTTAACTAATCAAGAGAATGTAAGATAACCAAAACAGTTGGTACAGTCTCACACCAAGTAAACATAATGTAACAGAAATTAACCGAGTACACTAGACTTTCCATAACATCTCGGTCAAAGGGCTGCACGAGAGGAATATTCTGTTAATAAAGAAAGTTAAGGATGCTCCCACCCTAACTATTCTCTGCCTCTTCGTAACCCATACGTCTAACGTTACATATGTGCGCACAACATTTGTGAGTGCGTGGAGCTGGACGATCTAGTCGTGTAGCCGATGAAATGAAGGGGACACGGTAGTAGTGTTAGTAAACGCACATGTAGAGGGCAATGATTGTAAGCGGAAAGTAAGCGAACGACAAGTTATCGAGAGTCTACTGTATCTTATTTCCCTCCTGCGTAAAGTGATAACTTATTATTATCTACAGATGGAGGAGAATTACGCGCAGATTTGTAATTATTTTTTAATTGTACGTTTTATCTTAATAGTGAAGTCTAAAGTATTAAGCCTTGCAGTTCTTTTAGTAGAGTTTATATATGATCATCCCAGCTCTACACGGGCGAGCTCTACATGGCCCAGTTATAATTTTTACGAGAATTAAAATAAAGTATGAGACTTATTGTATTATTATAAAGTATGTTAACTACTACAGTTTAACTACTACTAATAATACGAATTTTTTAATGGTACTCCGGGTTTCAAAGCGCCAGTTAGTCCGATAGTTGTTCTAGGAATTATCTTTGTCTTGTAAAACAATGGTGCCATAATTAGTATGTGCGCATGTTTACTTTAGAAACCTTGGCAAACAAGCCATAAGTTGAAATTTGCAATTTGCTTCCTCCGAATCATAGGTAGTATACGAAGTCCCTATATAAGGAAGCATTCGCATTTTTTTTTTAATTTTTGGCTTCCTCATAGATACTTCATTTACTACCGAACCGCGAAATTTCGAATTGCTATAAAATTATATCCACTTGGCCGATCCTCGCCAAATTTCATATGTACATAGGTGTACAACTTTGCTTCCGCCGTTTTTTTCCGAAATTTGAGGCTTTATTGTAAAAAACTGGTTATACATTTATGATTCAAAGTATTGTCCATCGCTGGCCAATACTTTGCGTTTGACACGAGTCTTGATCAAGTAATGCCTCCAATTCTGTATCTTCGAAAACCTTCTCTCTTCCACCGCCTTGCTGGTCTTCGACGTCAAAATCACCGTTCTTGAAGCGTTGAAACCACTCTCGGCACGTTCTTTCACTAATAGCGGCCTCACCATAGGTATTTGAGAGCATTCGATGAGCCTCAGCCGCAGATTTCTTCATATTAAAGCAGAAAATTAAAACCTCCCGCAAATGACGAGAATTTGGCTCGTAAGCTGACATGTTTAATCGAGAATAACCTTATGATGCAGACACAAATCGACTAATATTTCGATGGCGTTATGTTTACAAATACCTAAGCTTATTGTATGACATCTACGATCTATTTATTTCGACTACCACTTACCGCTACAACCATCTATTGCAAAACGGCGGAAGCAAAGTTATATACCTAATATTACGGCTAGATGATATTTTATACTTGCAGGGAATTGCGGTTTGATTCGTTGAAGTAAGCGCTAGTTACAGCGATAATGCTGATTTTTCGAAAAATGCAAAATATCATAAAATCAAAACTTCTCGATGGATTCAGTCCAAATGTAATACAAATCAACCTTGAATACAAATTTCTTTGTCAGGAACTATTTTAACGAGTATTACAAAATTTGCGATCGCTAGAGTGATAATATCCTTTTTCTAAGAATTTGAAAACGACATAAAATCCGAGCCGCAGTTTGAATCATGAAGAAAATTATATTCAATGAAGGGACTACCGAGCTGCACATGCCTGCAAAATTTGGAGGCTGTAGCTAAAATAATTTACGCGCACACGCACGGATACACACATCCGGACATTTTCTCTAAATGTGTTTTCTCGGCATTTCCGTACATTGAACATGGTGACATGAAAATCTAGAAAGAAGAATTTTCCACCGACACATAGCTTCCTCTACGAGGAAGCAAAATGGAGCAATTTCAAACTAGTATTCTACATTATTACCTATCCAGATGGTATTTTAGTTAAAAAGAATCATCGACAAGCGAGCGAAGCGAGTAGAATCCAATGCAATATTATAATGCTGTGATGGGCTACGTCACTACTAATTATTTGTTTAGAATCAGGTGACCTCCAGTGTAAATTGCAATCTAAAAAATTCAATGTTATCAAAACTAAAGCAATTAGCGCAATGAGCCTTATTCACTATTTTGTTCCTTGTGAAAAATGCAACCATAAACAATTGTTAAATCAAGGGTCCCGAGAAATCCTAATTTTCTCTTATTCCGCCTAGAGTTTTGCATGCAGAGATTCTACACGACCGTGTAGAAATAACCGTGTAGAATTTTCTTTATAAAGTTATTATTTTACTATTAACCGTGTGCACTGATAGGCACCACTATGGCGACATACTGTGACCGATAATTATTTACGGGAATTTCGAGAAACAATACCGATATTATTAATTCGAAGTCACAATAATTAGAGGAATTACGGACGGTGCGCGGTAAAATAGTAGTTACGACACGCGTTTCCTCGAAAAATCGAGGTACGTCAAAGGTACGCGACGCTAGACTTCGGGGAGATATCGCAGCACCGCCTGCAAATCCTCCGAGATACCCTGGCTATTCAGCCCACGGGAATGATAGAGGGGCTGGTCCTGCGAATACACACACACGGGAAGGTTTCGCACACGAAAAATAAAAGCTCGAGATTTCGTAACAATAACAAAATAAGTAGAAAATATATTAATCGTTTGTTCCCTTAAAAGGGAGGGTACACTGCGAGACATTAATTCCGTCCTTAGGTGGAGCTAGTAGGAAGTGTGAGTGGGGGCAGCCGGCAGTGGCGACTGATGGCAAGCAAGCCAGGCCGACGTCTACAGGGGGTAGCCTATTCCCCTCGCTCGGGACGGCAATATTGTCACGAGTCCAGGCGTTCCGCATAAGAGTGTCTCACAGAATTTCAACGTGAGTCCATATAAGACCCTCTCACTCGCAGTTAGTGGAGTCCCAGAGATAGTATGCACTGCGTATAAGAGCATCTCACTTGCGTCTAGTGCTAGTCGCCCATAAGACCCTCTCACTCGCTGCTAGCGGTAGCCTAGTGCGTATACCATTTGAAGGTGACCGCCGATTATAATAAGAGAGCCTAATGTTTGGAGTGAGAGGGTCTTATGAGCGATTCGCGCTAGAGGCAAGCGAGACACTCTTATACGCAGTGCAGGCTATCTTTGGGACTCCACTAACTGCGAGTGAGAGGGGCTTATGCGGACTCGTGTTGAAATTCTGTGAGACAATCTTATGCGGGACGCCTAAACTCGGGACATAAATGCCGTCCCGAGCGAGGGGAATAGGTTCGGAATAGGTCTACGCGTCGGCCTGGCTTACTCGCCACCAGTCGCCGCTGCTGGCCGCCCCACTCACGCTTTCTACAAGCTCCACCCAAGGACGGCATTAATGTCCCGCAGTGTATATTACAACACGGTAGCCTTGGCGCTACCAATCAAATCGCAACAGAAATAAACGCAAAATAACGGACTAATGAAACAATGGGCGGCCACATTGACTGGACCTTGGCGACAGAAGGCCAGAACAATTATGAATTACGAATTATAAATTATACCGAAAAATTCACAGCCCCAATATTGGCGACACGTCTGCGCGCGCAGGAGAACAACAGTAGGATAGGAACAATAGTCCGGGCGAACACCACGTATCAGATTCACAATATGAAATAAATAATCGTAGAGCGATGCCGATAAGCAAGAATTTACTCGGACGGCCAACGGGCCTGAACGGAATACACTAACACCAACAAAAGGTAAGGCGCGAACAGAGAGAAGTATGGAAGAGTTACACAAATAAAATTACCATACGCAGTCTACGGGGAAGCAGTAAGCAGCGGATTCGTCCATAAGGGACACTTCAGGGTACACACTCTAGCCAATATAAATGAAATATGCAATATAGTATAATTAGACATGCAGTAATCACACCTAATCAGAGATAATCAGATAACGAAGCTTCAGCATACGCTACGCGTCAAACGGTAGGCAATTACCGAACAGGAATATTCTAAATACGTCACTGGAATCGTTGCCGATTCCAGGCATCACACTATTGACTCTACTATACGATGCTGGCTTGATATTGCAGTGAATATTAAAGGTAACATAAGAGCTCACCTCACAAAGATTCGGGATGGCCTCCAGAAACACTAGACTAGCACTATTCGATTTGCTAACTACACAATGCAAGAGAAAAACTCGGCACTCGCTATGACGATACGACGACGAATGACGAATGGTTCGTTGCTTCATCGCTGGGTAGTGGTGGCGCCCTGGTAATTTCTTTCTTCCGCGCTTATTGGTCGGCGTTTGGGCCTTCGAAGGTGGTCGTCCTCATTTCAGGGCCCCTGGTATCGCGCGAAGTTTGAACTGCGGGATGTTCTTTCGCCGGTTCTGTACTAAGTTCGAAGCGACGGTCGTCCCATCTGTCCTCCATCCAAGGTAATGTCAACGTTCGGTACTTTCCTTCATATTGGGATAACGGTAGCATCGCCGAGACATGGGAAGTCGCCTTGTATAATGACCATTAAGGTACACTAGAGTGGCAGACTTTCCCGCATTGGCCTCGCAATGGTTCACACCGGTAGCGATCTGGCTTTCAGGTCGTTTCCTGACTCCCCGGAACGTCCTCCGGGAGTCGGGACGTCTAACGGCTTTCGCCTCCGCTGATCCAGTTGTTCGGGACTCTTCTCGGGCCCTCCATGCCGTGTTACGGTCCTAGGGGCCTTGGTTTCCGTCGTCGGTGGGACGTAGATGGATGGTGCCACCATACGTGGCGACGCCTATGGTCAGTCGATATTTCTCTGACACGATAACACTGGCGCGGCTCTGTCGTCTCTCCTTCGGCCCTCCTCGGCAGTTTCCTTCGAGTTATTGGTCCTTCATACTGGCTTCTCTGCCGGTCGACCCCAAAGCTTCGATGTCCTACTCCCGTGACACTCGCGACCTGGGACCCCTTCATCCGGTACTACCCTCGGTATGTCCACCTTCCTTGCTGTTGTCAGTTGATCGTCCCGCGTACCGGGAAACGTCGTTAGATCCGATGGTCCGCCGTGCTGAGTTAAATAAAGATATAAATGAAGTACAATTAATAAATTGTATTCTAATGAACCCTTCAGTGATCTTGGAGCGTTGGTAATCAGCGCGAGTGTCTTGCATGACAAGACGTGAACCCGTCTCGTAATATTACAAAAAAGTATCCTGCACCTAGTGATGGGACGTCCCAAATGTAACGTCACGATATATATTTAATACAACTCCATAGACGCCACAATAGCGACTGTTTTAATATTAACCATAATTAATCGTTATCTGACTGGCAGGAGGTGCAGTTCACTTAAGTACTTGGCAGATGATGCGACAGTAATAGTATGCGTGTAATTTCGTGGGTTGGAATAATATTATATCATAAAAAATATGGTAAAAGAAAATTATTGTGAAGATTGTGAATTATTCGCGGTGATATTCCAAAAAATGTATTCGAGCTGTTGATAGATTATATAACAAACTTAGCTGGAATGTAAAGGGTTAAGGGGTTATATGGGTTTCGGAAACTGAAAAAAAAAGCATATTTTCTCTAATGTTTTTTTAATACAGGGTGTTCCGAAATTACCTGACCAACGGGGTATGGCGGTGTTCGGGAGGCATTACTGATCACGAAAATGACCTTCCTTTTCTCCGGAAGGCCATAGTTTATAAATGGGAGCAAGTCAAAGTTGACCAGTCAGAGCGAGGCAACAAGAAAAATGTAGGCACCTACCACGGTCTTACATACAGGTCTGGAGACTACCTCGATTTCGAATGGTGGGGGTATAGTCGCATATGTGGGCTGTTTTTTATTTCTACCTCAGCGACTACGCGTCGCTGTTGTAGTGTCCGCAGATAAACGTAGCCTGCAAATCCTGAAATCAGATTTTCAAAATTTTTGAAAAATGACGAAATGGTGTGCGGTGCCAAATTGTAAAACTGGTAGCAGAACCGAAAAGAAACGTTCAGTATTTCGAGTGCCGAAAGACTGGGTTATGTGGAAAAAATGGGAAGACGCTATCCCGGGAATTGTTAAATTGCAACGGACGGATATTGTTTGCGAAAAACATTTCGACGAGAATGACATTGCTCGCGAATGGATCAAGTTCGATGCAAATGGCAAAGTAATTGCACGGGTAAGTCTTATGAAAAAATGTTTTTACTCAAGCGAATGATGGGTGTGTAGATGGCTGTTACTCAAGTCCATTATATTTTTTATTCAAGGTTGCATATAAGTATCCGCAGCTAAGAAAGCTTGCTTTGCCTACAAAATTCGGTGATGTTCCGACAGGAAAGGAAAATTGTGAGTCACTACATGCATATGCAAAGCGAAGTTTTGATACGCAGATCAACACTTCAACCATTGCGAGCCAACGCTCTGTCTCTCTTGAGTTCTCCAGTCAAACACAAAAATGTGGTCGCTTTTGGGTGTCACTGGGACGATGGAAAAAACCAAAACGTGGTATACTCATCCCATGGACAGCGATCGAGAAGTATTCGTTTTTTCCGATATCTGCCACGTCATCAAAAATGTCCGGAATCGATTGTACAACAAAAAGAAACTTCGAGTGAGTTATAAGATGAAAATATGTAGTTCTTATTAATGTTTACGAGCGTAAATATTGACAAGATATTAATGAGTATATTAATGAGTATACCTTTCTATACAATAAAGTGAGTTCAGAAAATACTTACACTAAATATATGCCTTTCCTGGAATTCCTCTGAACCTGAAAAAAGAATTTATAAAAGAATTTATACATGCCATTCCTAGGCGCGCTGAGCAATCAGAAAATATCATCAGCTTCATCAAAAGATTTACAATACGCAGAACAATAAATATCGATATTATTTTGTAGTTGAAATCGACGGGATTAACACCTTTTGTTAGATACTTTGAATGGTTTCGCAATCATAACAAATACTTATAAAAAATATGAAGTTGGGTCCGCGGTGGAGATCGTGAGTGGGACAGTGACAGAGAGATTCCCCTTGGCCTCCAACGTCCCTCGTCACCGTGCCAAGCTTTATCGCAACGACTCTAGCGGCGACTATGGAACTACGAGGCGACGACACTAAAAGACCTACTCCCACCACTGGAGTTTCCAGACCTGTATGTAAGAACGTGGCACCTACGAACTCTGAGTTTTTTTCCCTCGCTTTTGTTTCTCGGGGACGTAGGGCAGGATGACGTCAGCCGAAGACATCTCTATTGGAGGTTACTCACTGAGAACGGAAGTTTTCAGTTGATAGCTAATAAAAAACCATTCGGCAATGGAGCGTAATCGTGCTTGAATGATGATAGAGCATTTACAGCTGAAGCACGCTGCCAAGTGCACTATGAGTCAGGGCCGCTTGGGCACTTTTCGTGCTATGGGTTTAGGTCCGTGGAGCTATAATGGAAGTAAGTTGCCCATATAAGGTAGATGTCCCCATTGGCGACTGCGCCCCCTCTACCGAACACTGTCTTCAATTAGTAACTATACAGAGACCCCATATACAATACACGGTTATTGTTAAATTAAAGAAGTTAAGTGAATAGTTGTGTGCATAAACACTACAACGTGAATGGTAAGTACATTAATTAAACTTCTGTTTTTTTCCCAATTTCGATAGCACGTTTCGATCCGAGTCTATTCTTAAAAATGAGGTTAAGAAACATCGACCACTTTAAATGTCCGTATTTTGTTGTAGAATTTATCTACAAGAAATTTTGCATACTCTAAACGATTTCTTACGATCTAATTTATTGATAGAGATGACAAAAATAGTCGGGTGTCATGATTTTCTTTGTATAATTCGATATTCGGAGAATGGGTGCAGCAAACGCTCGCTTGTCCCTATGCCTGTCTATGCTGGCCATGAAAAAGTTAGCTCAGTATCTGCTATTAAAAAATCTTTAAACATAGTAATAATTTTTTCCTTATTTAATTATCTAGAGTTAATAAGCACTCAAAGATTTACGAATTTATTGAGTGTATTAAAATTGGCTGTATTAAAATAAAATGTATACTTATATAATAACAATGACATTAATAATATTAATAATATGAAAATGATAAAGGCTGATTGCAAAGTATCTTTTACCTGTTGAATAGAAATCGCAAAAAGTAAGAAGGAACCAAATTGAAGGCAGCTGTAGCTACTGTGAGGACTGGACGAGGGCTTCGAGTTGCTAGCGTGGAGTTCGGTATCCCAAAGACTACCCTCTTCGATAAACTGATAGATTCCGATCTAGTAATTAAAAAAGGAGGACCAGCGACAGTGCTATCCGATGAAGAAGAGCAACAACTTCTTAAATAGATCATGCACATGAGTGTGTGTGGCTTTCCTGTGACGAAGAGTACACTCATAAGCAGTTTAACGATTCTTATTAAGGAGCTAAAACGTGATAATCCTTTCACGAATAATTGTCCAGGCCGCAGTTGGTATGAGGGACTTTTCAAACGTCATCCAGAGTTAGCTTGTAGGATTGCATGAAATCTGTCATACTCACGAGCCCCAGTTACCGAAACTGCTTTACGAAACTGGTTTAAAGAAGTCAAGACGCAATTACATAAAGAAAATGTGGAAAAAGTATTCAATTGTGACGAATCAGCGGTTTTTCTCAGTCCAAAAGGAGAAAAAGTTCTGGTTAGAAAAGGGGACAAGGCTGTGTACAACTTTATTCATAACAACGAAAAAGAGTGTTTAACCATTCTGTTTATGGCCAACGCTGCTGGCACAATAGCACCACCGATGATACTTTTCACATATGAGAGGATCCCTGCCAGTATCTCTGCAAGTATTCCTGATACGTGGGGCGTAGGAAAAACCGAGTCTGGATGGATGACTGGCGAAAGCTTTTTTGAATACATTACGAATGTATTTTATCCGTGGTTGGTCGCATATAATATCACGTTTCCCATTGTGCTGTATATGGACGGACACTCGTCACATCTTACCATGGCACTGAGCGAATTTTGTCGCATTCACAAGATCATACTGGTGGCATTATACCCCAATGCAACTCATCTGATACAACCACTTGATGTTGCTTTTTTTCGACCAGCGAAAGCTGTCTGGCGTAAAGCGACAACAGAATGGAGGATGGATCATAACGGTAGTCGAATGAGAAATGAACATTTCGCACCTCTACTCGTAAAAGTTCTCGATACGCTCAAAACCTCCGATATTCTACGTACAGGATTCGAGGCTTGTGGACTTCCTTTTAACCCGGATGCTGTGAACTATCAAAAGCTGGTATCTCGAAGGAAGTCAACGTTTGATACAAACATCCGGAGCACAAGAGAAAGCCCTGACGATCACCTAATGATGTTCTTAGAAAAATTTATCGATGAGAATACGCTGCAGAAATTTAAATCTGTTAAAGACGTCGGAGAGTGGAGTGGCGACGTAAAGGATACGAGTCTGTTTGGAGTTTGGAGTACTATTCATCGACGTAACGAGACTTTACTTAATTAATTATTTCCTTCAGTTGGCGCTTATTATCCTGTTCCCACCTTACGGATTTTCTTCTACCAACTCTTCCTTTCGGATCTTTTTTTTTCTCTAGATACAAATACAGTACCCGCAGATTTAACGTCTTCCCAGTCTCATACGGATACTTCGTTGAATATGACTCCGGAAGCAGAATTTGTACAGTCCTGCTGCATGGATCAAGCAGACACTGTCCGCTTTCAAAATGCAGACGTCGACAATCGAGGCACGGAAGAATTTACCTTATATTGCAGTTCAAAGATTTGCAAAATCTTGATTTAATGGCAATTCCTCTAAGTAAGTAAGTATTACAGACACAGGCATGAATCTCGATGACGATTCGAAGATACGTACAGAAACCGAAACGAAAGGGATGGATGATGGCTTCGCGCCGAAAGTCATGAAGGCGACCGGTGATAATCCGATATTCGATCACATCTCTTTATTTTCCATACCTCAAAATGTACCGGAACCATTTCAACGAGCTCTGTTCTGGCCACTACCTTCAGAAAAGGACAACAAAAAATAACGCAGAAAGGAAAAAAACCTACCGTCGTAACCTCTCGCGAATGGCAGTCCTACCATATGGCCAAGACTTTAGAAAAAATGAACAAAAGTAATGAAATTGAAGAAAGAAAGAAAAATCGAATGTTAGCTAGTCTTCAAAAAAGGAAAGAACGAGAAGAAAAAGCTACAAAGAGACTCGAAGCTATTGAAGATAGGAAAAAGAAAATGGAGGCTGAAAAAGGAAAAAAACCGATTGGAACGAGAAGAAAAGATGCGAAGGAAACAAGACTTATTGAAAAAAAATAACAACAAAAGATATAAACTTAATCTTAAAATAACAAAGTTTAAAATTGTTATTTGTTACTTATAAATAATTGTTTATAAACAATATAAAGTATATTTCTATCCTCACTTGTTCGTTTTTATCTATGGATGAGAACCACTGCCCTGCATGCTTTGAAAACAGTATTCGGTAATGGGGGCATGACTGTTCGGTATTGGGGACAACTGCAACGGTAGAGGGGACACGGACAGGCGTGTCTATATTTCTTTTATCTCCGAAAATAAATGCAGTATTCGATTAACTGAATGATGTTTTCAAAATATATTAGTGATGTTATACAAAGCAGTAGAAAAAGTTAACGAATTTACTTTTTTTATGGCTAAAATGCCAGATTCCAGCCGGGTTAGTCTTATAGGGTTCGAGAATGGGGACATTCACCTTAGCGTCCTTCATGTTTTGCACTGAATCACAATTTCTTCTAATAGCCAGTCCGTAATAAACTGTTAATTTATCGATTAGTGTACATGTAAGCTTACCTTTGCCAGAAAGAGTTTTTGGCTAATTGTTTTTCATTTGACTTTTTTTTCTTCAACAGTTTGTTTCACTAAATCGCGTAAAGGGATCCCCATCCTCTTTTGCACGTGTCCTACGTATTCTTCGTCGTTTATTTGAAAAAATTTTCACCATAAGGTTTGGAACCAAGAATTCCGAAATATGTTTCGGAGTCCCGTCTCCAATATAATGTTATGATCGCTGGATCCGGAAAATCAAGCGACGTAAATGGAATTTGTAATGAAACGGATGATTCGTTGGTTCGGTCTACTTTATCAGTACGTCCACGTGTTAACACAAGGCCTATCGAGTTTTATGATTTGAAGTTGTGATAATCTCTCAAACTATGTCTTCGTGGATCAGGAAATATTCTATTTTTAAGTGATTTCTCAGTAGGTAGATCGTTTGGTAGTTTTAAAAACTCTATGGGAATCAATTTCCAGGGTAAGTATTGAATAGAGTTTGAATTGTTCGTTAATCTTATATTTTGTCGGGTCTAGATCATTCTGGCTCGTTGGTTTTGTTTGTTCTTGGGTGTATAGTTTATCTAATTGTCTGAATAATTTACATAATTGAACTTTCCTACCACTTCGTTTAAGCATAAGTCTGTACTTACTCGAATCTCGTATGCCTAGCATATTTGAATTTCCTTTAGTATGCGATTGAATCTCAATTAGATCGTTGGGGTGAATGACCAGTCTTATCTAAGTCTTGATGATGTATAAGATGTTGATCGAAGTTTCGATTTATATTAATGATTTGGTAGCATAAGGTAGAGGCCCTAAATTCGGCTTCAGTTCTACCTTTTTGGAAATAGTAAGGATTGATAGAGGCCCTATACAACGGCTTCAGTTCTATCCAGGAAGGTTTCGAGTAAATTGCGAATACTCTGATTTCCGTATCTTGGATAAGTTTTAGAGGTTCTTGGTATATTTAATATGTCAGTTTTGACTTCACTCACGATTCTAATTAGAACTTTGATTTTGACTTCAATTGTACGATTTTAACACGCTCGATAACTCTGATGTTGTTCTCTTAATTTCTTTAATCCACATCATCGAATATGACTTCTGACTCTCCTTTCATAGCAGTAAAACTACTTCTCATAGGTCAATGTAACTCCCCTTCTTCAAAATTACTAACATATCAATTGATAACTAACCTTTTTCCAATAATCAATATACCACGTCGTACTCTGTAATTTGAATCTCCTTAAATGTTATCCGAGAAGATTCAGGCTTATCCATTTATTTATATCTTCATTGTTCGGTACTAACAAAATATAATAGTATTTAATATTGTTAATTGCATGATATAATAGTGTTATTTATGGATTATGTGATTATATGGTCAAATGATTATAGAAGTATGATTTGACCTGATTATTAATAATTATGAGGCGTGGAACGTAACAATAATTAACGTATCTTAGGCGAGCGTTGAAACATTACAACGACTGATGAAACTTCCATATTACCAGCTGTTTCTTGGTGATTGACACTGCCTTCATTTTTTTCTAAATGATCTTCATGCCACTCTTCAAAACTAGCCGTATGTAGTTGTTTCTTCCAAGTTTCACATAATTTATAATATGAGCTTTTTACAAATACATCCAAAACTTTTCAGAATAATAACCAATCAGTGAGGTCGCACCGTATAATGATGAATACCCATGCTTTTTCCAAGATTTCCATTTTATGAACGGCTGTATGTGAGAAAAATTTATTGATAGATTCACTATAGGAATCAAGGGTTCTGAATTGATTGCCACCAAATTCAATACGATTAGCGCATTAGATCAGGAAGTATTCACATGCCGAGCGAGATGATTTTATTTCAAGTCCGTCGTCGCCGTCGCCGTGTTCGCACGTCCATCTATTTTTTTACACTGACAGATGGCGCTGCCTGCTTTGCCTTCTTTACCTATTTATACTCTGGATGATGTTGGTAATTCACGAAAACACAACACAATCAAATAGTCTTTATACGTGAAGCTACCGTTCACACCGAGTTTCCAGATAGTATGAGGGTGCTTTCACAACAGTATAGAATTATTAAGTTTTTCATAGCATTCATGTGGAACGCGCGTGTATGGGTGTACGTATGTTTGTGCTTCGATATAGTTTCTCGTATTTTAGGGGACAGTTTTTACAGAAATAGGATGCCCAGGTGTTCCTCTCCGTAGTATCCTGTATCGAAATGTCAGGGGTGGAATTCCAGGGTGCCCAGATGTTCCCCTGCGTAGTTTCCTACATCTAGGTCTCGGACGTGGAAGTTCAGGGTGTCCAGATGTCCCGTTCCGTACTTTCCTGTATCTAGGTGTCGGGCCTTTGGCATTTCGCTCAAATCATAGTATCCTCTTTATTATTCGCGTAGCCGAAGGTATATAAATAATCCAGCACATGCTCCTCTCTTACGTCCACCACACCGCTTCAATAATCTGAACACCGTTAATGACACTTATATGCATTTAAGATTACATTTTCTTTAATTTGTATATATCTTTATGCATTTCTGAAAAAATGGACTTATAAATTAAATTTATATGCCATTAAACATTTTCGACAACGCAATATACTTTTTTGATTAGGGGCATCACAATGCATTTACATCTGTAGAGATATAGACTTCAGTACATTGAGCAACAAAAACTTGTCATGTCCCCCAAACAACAATTACGTGTAAAAAACTACGCCAAGTACAGGAGTGCTGTGAATTCCTCCAACAAAAAGTATTGAAATCATATTATTGAGGCCAAGTATTTAAGTCACTACATGTTTGCCAATTGTATGATCTAGCACTGGCCCATCCTTTTATTTGTGTTTTCAAAATTTCCTATAACATCTTCGCTGCACGTTTGCATTGCTACTGCTTCCGGTAGTTGATTATGATTTAATGGTTATTCAAGAATTTATGAAACTTTAGGTGATTCCTTATCGAGTACTACTTGGCGGGTCCGTGCTAGGAATTCCAAAATACTTACTTTGAACGTACTAATAGTATCCTAAAAATATATATTTTTTATTAAGCTTTTACCGTGATTAATACGTAATGTTAGATGCTTATTCGAAACAAAAAAAGTAAATTAAACTTATTAAAATCAACAACACAGGACAGTCGCTGATGTTTAATTTTGTTTAAAATATTTGGTAATTGTCATTTGACGTGAACAAATTTTAGATTACAATTTTTAGATACAATTTTTTTAAATTAGATTACAAAGATATTTGCTCGCGATTGGCAATCCGGATAATCACAAATCCGTATAACCGAGGTCCGGATAATCGAGTCTCCACTGTAACTGTCTTTTGAGGGATAATATTATCACTTAGACAGCGTAAAGAGCTTCGTACCTGGTTACAAGAAATACTGCTTACCAAATAATAGAACGAAGGATTATCCACACAAATGAACTTTCGATAGTACAGTTCCGGAGGGATGAATAAAACTTCCACCTGGCAGGAAGGTCCACGACGAAAGAGAACGATTCCGATTCTTGTCGCGACACCCGGGGTCCTATCCTCCCACCCGACCCTTAAATTGCCGATTATGATTGGTCGATTACCCATCGCGTTTACTTTCGCCAATCCTGGACGTTTATTGATAATAGATCGCCAGGATCTAGGATTGTTAATCCTATCAGGTAGCTTAACGTTAGAGTGACTGCGTGCGCATCCTCCGCGCAGCCCTCTGGAAAGTAGTAGTTCGCCAGCGCTCCGTCATAGGGCAGTACTAATGTCTTCCGCGCTGTCATGTCGCTGACCGCCTGATGTCGTCATGATGTTTTGAAAGTGTATTTGTCGCCCCAATGTATTTGGTGTTCCCCTGATGTGCTCTGGAGTGGTGTTGGATTACTTGGAGTCTCCGTAACTAAGAAGAGTTTGCCCAGGCAGGTAAGTGGGCCTTTTCTTCTGCTCCGCATTCTGTATTCTGATGTTCCTCTGAATGACAGCTTCCCGTGCCTTACAGGTTGCTGACCGGGGCCTCGCTCCACGTCTTTGGGGAAAGCCTTATCGTGCCCACAGGGCACAAGGATCTCCTAGGACGGGAAACGAGGTGACCCTTCACCCGGGTATTTCGAGGATTCCTCTCGGCAGAAGTTGACTCGCTTGTAGCTATTCAAGACCCTAAAACAGGAAGTTTTGTAACGCATCGACAGGGAACCCTTTTACAGGGAATTCTGGTGCAGTTGGCTGTTGCGATATCGGCGATATGAGCTGGTTGTTTGAGTTTAGTGGACTCCAGCAATGGTGATCGGGTCGAACCGTCGGTATAACAGTCCCGTCAGAGTCGGTAATGTCGTCCCACGCAGGTATCCAACTTCATAGCGTTCCATGTTCCAAAAAGGCGGCGCGATGGTCGTTTCGGATATCTGCCATACGGCTTTATGTAATTATTATAATAAGAAACTGTACAAATGTATACAGGGCGTTCCGGAGCTACCTGACTCGGTGGGTATAGCGGTGTTCGAGAGGCTTCACTGATCACGAATATGACCCTGGTTTTGTCCGGAAGCTCTTAGTTTTTAAATGGGAGTAGGTCAAATTTGATCAATCAGAGCGAAGTATCAACAGAAACGTAGGCATCTACGAACTCTGAGTTTTCTTCCCTCGCTTTTGTTTCTCAGTGGCTATGAGCAGACTGAAACCAGGCAAAGCCATGCCTATTAGATATCACTCGTTGAAAACAGTCATGCACGGCCATCTATTACTCGATTTGAAGCAATCGACCCTCGATAAATGTGGCTTTCGTACGTGCGTGTTTCTCTCGGACCCATTCCACTACGTGTACGTACCACGAAAGGGTATAAAGGGCGGGTACACCGATCGAGACGTACCAGTCATTCGGTTTTAATGGTATCCAGCGCACGCGGCTGTATAGGCCGCAAGCACGCTACAGTGTTAAAGGCTATTTGTCATCTGGATAGCACAGAGCGTAGCGCTTTGTTACGCGTGACCGACCCACGGCTCATCAACTGTATATGCGAGTGTGCTCTGAATAATCTTCGTGACAACGTGCCTCCGAAACTGACTAAGAAACGCCGCTTACGAAAACACCGCCACTGCTGAGACGTTTATACAGGCCAGGTTCCGCCGTCAAAATTAGAAAATGCCTTATCGTTCAGAGCGGTGGTTTTCTGCCTCTTCTGTTACCGCCAATACTGGGCACCATCATATGGAAAATCATAGGGGGAGGCTGATAGCGGTATACGCCGCGAAGAGGACGGGGATGGGGACGGGGACGGGCAGAGACAGAGAGACAGGGAGACAGGGAGACAGGGAGACAGGGAGACAGTGAGACAGGGAGACAGGGAGACAGGGAGACAGTGAGACAGGGAGACAGGGAGACAGGGAGACAGGGAGACAGTGAGACAGTGAGACAGGGAGACAGGGAGACAGGGAGACAGGGAGACAGGGAGACAGGGAGACAGGGAGACAGGGAGACAGGGAGAC
>JARQTH010000768.1:0-18813 GCA_030142595.1 Trachelus iudaicus | reverse complement strand
GTAGACCAATTCATGTAGCTTGGGTGATATCGTGCGTAGAGTTGATCCAAGTCGCGAGGTGATTGGTGCGGTGAGCGACAGCGCGCGCAGCTAGGGCCCAGCTGACACTTTGACGTCACCCAGCCTTTCGTCCTCGTTCCTCCCACGCCGATGATCCCTCGCTGGTTCTTCTCGAGATTCGGTAAGTCCGCGAATACAATATTCGCGGCATGGGACATAGCAAAAATCAAACAACCAAATCAGAAACAGTCAAATCGTAATATTGTTGGCCCTTGAGGTGGTGGGATCTTGCCTGGATACTTTTCTAATTCGCGTTTTCCCGCGTATCACTACAGTTCCCGCCGAGGACCTGACGGGGTAAAATCTGCCCCGTCACAATATATATTTTTTCCTTTTGACTTCCTCTTCATTCGAAACAATAAGAGGATATGCATTTTCCATTAAATACAATGTAAATATCTATTCATTAGCGTAACTTTCATCAGTTTAACATGTAAAATTTATGGTTAAAGAAGAATCCGATAGTAAGAATCGAACCAGCAACGTAACGATTACTAGTTCAATACGCTGCGCCGTCGAGCATTCGGCTCATTAGCGATTTATGATCATCAACTCCTCATGACCAACTTGAGATTAAATCCATTTTTTCGAGATCCTGCTAATATTAATATTTAAATAATTCATTTTTTCGAACATTCAAATCAAATGTTGAATTGAATATTAATATTAAATTCAATTCCAATACTATTCGCACATCTCATCGTCAGCGAGTGTGTCTGGCCTAGTAATAAAAAAACTTTGTGTGTAAATAATCGTTCAAGTAATTGATGGTCGCCTTTCAAATAATTTTTCAGAGGATGAAGAAATGACAGAGCAGATCGAATGCCTGAGCCAGGCGTCAATTCACGACGATGGAGATACTCCACGCAGTCGTTTGGAGATAGAGTGCGCCAAGCGGCCTATGCTAGATGGAAAATATTTCCAATTACAGAAGGAAGGATCCGACGTCGATAACATTATTCTGGCGTTGTGCAAATTCTGCCAACCACCGAAGATTTTGAGGACTTCGCTAAGGACGACGTCTAATTTGACCACGCATTTAAAAGTAAGAATAAACTTTGTTTAATGCATGGAAACCGGTTGATTTCGGAATACAACATTTTTTTAAAGACCTGCGTGCGAAGTTCGTTTTTTCGTGTCTGCGTAGCGTGCGCGAAGTGCTCGATTCTCACATTTTATGTGATTGGTGTGCGAAATCAATCGAGCCGTTTGTGAAGTAAGGTCGTTCACTTGTCTTGCTGTCAGTTTGATGATGCACAAAAGGAAAACTCGAAAATGAAACTTCTCACGCAGGTATTAAAAAAAAAAAAGAAATGTCTGACATGTGCACCGTAGGTGATTCTCGACTTGTATGATTGCCGCTCTTGCTTCGGTGGGGCGGCAAATTTCACACTCATCTCGTATCACCTACTTGGCGCACTTGTTATACAATATGTTATTTAGTTACGGGATTTCCTCCTAATGAACTTTACAGCCTCCATCACAGGAAAATCCGCAACTTAATTCTGATGATATAAATGAAATATCATTTAAAGGGGTATTCTCATGTGAACATTCATTTTTTTTAGGTATTAAATTTAGAGAAACGGTTCAGTGTTAGTATTTCACGGTTAAATTTTTTAATGTTTGAAGTAATATCTTGAGTTTTTTCAAAGTATTTTATTCGAAATTGTACATGATATGTCGCGTACATTTTTTATCGTCGGGCGTCCATTTTTCTCAGAAACTACTTGGCCGATCGACTTCCAATTTCGCACACATGTAGAATACATATTGAGTTATCGTTCGGCCCTCTATCTTTTTGATTGCTTTTTAATTACTATTTTTCTGGATAGTGAGAAGTGAACATTTTATTGTAAAAATCAGAGTACTCTTTTTCAAACGCCAGCATTTTGTGAATTTTTCGAAAAGTTTGTACTGGAGGGCCGAACGTCAGCCCGACATGTACTCTACATGTGTGCGAAATTGCAAATCAATCGACCCAGTAGATTCTGAGAAAAATTGACGCCCGACGATAAAAAATGTTCGCGACATGACCTGCGTAACATCAAATATCATGTACAATTTCGAATAAAATACTTTGAAAAAATGTAAGATGTTACTTCAAATATGTATAAATATAACTGTGGAATACTAACACTGTACATTTAACCGTTTTTCTAAATTAAATTCCCAAAAAATAGAAGACCGCCTTAATTTACTGATCATTAAAATTGTAGAAATAACATTCAGATGAATTCGAGGAGTACAAACAGTACCTCGCATCGAACAGGATATCGTCGATCGTCGACAGGAAAAGGTGGTCCTGTACATTCTCCCAAGAAGTCTGGGAATCGAATTGTACGGCGTTCGTGCTAGACGCGATGATACCGTTGTGTACAGTGGAAAATAAATCGTACCGGAAAATCTTTGACGGTACAAAACTATAATTTCGTATGATTTTAAACGTTTAGCACAGTATTTCACTATTTTAATTATCTTGCAGGCTTTAACATTAGGAAAAATGGCACGACTTTAAAGCTCATGACGCGGCATACGTTGTTGATGCGAATAAATCACGTTGTCGAGAAACAGCTGACCGACATTAAACGTATCGTTGAAAACACGGAATACGTTTGTACAACAGCTGATGCGTGGTCGGGGAAAAAAGGACGCTTTCTCGGAGTAACGCTGCATTGGGTGAGTTTGGTAATGAGAATAAAAGAATTAGGAGTAAAAAAAATCGTAAAATAGACTAAGAAAAATAGAATCTTCACATTGATTGATGTTTAGAAACGTAATTTTTGTAATTCATGCACGAAAATCCCCACAATTATCTCGCACTGTAGCTACTTTTTCACACGCTTTCGCTAGGCTTTACAGATACTAAAAAGCGGCAGTTTTTATGCATTTGTCATAGAAAATATTATGTGATACTAGTGTGAGCACGCGGTCTTCCAACGGAGGCTCATGCGACCAACTTCCCAACTTTCATCGAAAAGACCGCTTTCTCACTCTTATAAAGTACTATTATATTATGAGGAAATACGATAATGAAAAAGGAATAAGGCCCAGTACGCGTCTATGCAGACGTCCTTGGGACAATTTAATACACTGAAAATAATAAGTTATGATTAAAGCCCAGTACGCGTCTTTACAGACGTCCCTGGTTTCCTCTGGTGCATAATATGTTTTAAGTACAGCCCGGTACGCGTTTAATACTTGTACATTAAATACTTTCAATTTGATAGACTAAGATTTAGAAAGCTCAGGGTCTTCATAGAAATTTGTCGCAATATCTGCAAATTTATTAGAAATATCACCTAAAATTAGTTCATGTGTGCAGAATCAAACAGAACTTTTTCGGTATTTTCTATGTAGATGAACGTACGCTAGAGAGGAAGTCAGCTGCCATCGCTTGTAAGCGGTTTCCCGGAACGCACTCCTACGATGCGATTGCTCGATATTTGATTGAAATCAATTTATTTTTCAACATCGACTGCAATAAGCTCGTAGCTACTGTCACCGATAACGACACGAACTTCGTGAAAGCCTTTAAAGAATTTGGAGTTGACGGGACGGACGAACGTTTGCTAGGTAAGGAATACTGTCTATTATTGAATTTCGCTTTGCTTTTTTAATTCATATAAACATAAATATCAGCACCATCGTACATACAGGGTGTTCCAAAAGTTGCGCAACATTTGAATTTCGCGGTTTACGCATATTGCATATACTTAGTACCTCCGCTTTTCACGAAAGAGCGTAGCAGGGTCTGGGGTTTATTTATACATGCATAGTTTAAGAAATTTCGTGCTATAATATCGAAGGATATACCGTTGAAGAACGCGGGTTTTTGGTAAAATTCTATTATCAACAAGGAGAATCCACAGCAGCAGCAATAAGAGCATTACGTACAAAGTTTCGGAAACATTCTACAATTTCTCGCAGCACTGTGAAAAGGTTAGTAATGTAAGTCATGAGTTTCGCGTCATACTCTACTTAACGTAATTGTTTGTTATTGTATGCCTGATGACAGACTTATTGCCAAATTTGACCATACCATACCATAGTGCATAGTGCAAACCATAGTGCAATAAACCCCATACATTCCTCCATGTATTCTATGAGTTTGTTCGTTCCCATCCTCAACCTTCGTAGAATAATACATTTTTTATTTGTTGCGCGACTTTTGGAACACCCTGTATATAATACATATTGGAAACTTATAAAAATTAATGATTTCTTGAAGTTGGATTCAATTGTCGTACACACATAAAATATAATTAGCAGTTGAAGTACCATTGTCCGAATTATGACATCGGGATATTGGTTTGATAACCTAAAAAAAGGCAACAAAGAACAAGCACAATTAATATAAGTATGCTAAATCTAAATCAATACAAAAATGTCTACAAATACAGAAGAATTACCCCTTATTGTTTGTTCTTTCGTGTAGAACGTCAACAAAAGAACCTGGAAAAATGAAATTAAGGTTATAATCACACCCTGTATGTATGCATATCCGTGTGACTAGAAAATTATTTAATTTTTTAGATATACTGTCGACGAATACGCAGGATGTTGCAACGTCTGAAGGCATCGCAATTGACGAGCTTCTGACTGAAGACCCTGCAGAAATCGATGATGAGTTCAGCAACGAGTGCGAAAAGCAATTGCCGCAGCATTTGCGATGCGCGAGTCACACCCTCAATCTCATCACCAGAACCGACACTACGAAGGCTATTGGCCATTCATTGGAGCTCGCTGAAATGCACGGAAATGCAATGGCAAAGTGTAATGCTGTTTGGAAAAGCTTACGCTCGCCTAAGACCAGCGAGATGTTAAAGGATTACCTGGGCATATCATTAAAGAGACCAGTAGTGACGCGCTGGAACTATTTAATTGATTGTCTCCAGCAGCTGGTGTCTTGTAAGGAGAAATTGTTGAGCCGCGGCAGTAGAGATGGAGATCTTATCTCGCTTAGAGATACGTTTACGCCTCACGAATTTCGTTATATCGAGGAGTACATTCGATGCACGCAAGATCTCGCGAAAGCGATCGATCTGCTGCAAGGTGAAATTTACTGCCATTATGGCTATCTCCTCCCAACTCTCGTGCAACTCCGACGACAAATGTTGCTGTTAAAAGACAGCACTAACATCAAAATCTGCCAACCGATTGTTGTAGCGACGATTCGTGGTCTGGAAACGAGATTCAAAGCTATGTTCGATATCATCGAGGAAGGAAAAGCTGCAGCTATAGCCGCCGTATCTCACCCGAAATTTAAGATACGCTGGCTCCGTTGTCTGCCGGAAGCGAAGCAGAATGTCGTATACGATCTCGTGGTCGACGCTGTCGCTTTAGTATCCAGGGGAACGATACCCTCAGATCCGCAACCCAGACCGCTGGAAGATGACTGGGATTTCGGAGACGCCCCGATGATCTTCGAAAATCTGCAAACTTCCGTCAACCACGCTACTTCGGAAGTTGAGGTAACGCGATATCTCGAGGACCCAAACACCGAGTTGAAGATGCTGCAAATATATCCGGTCATTCGTAAAATATTTCGCAAATTCAACACACCGTTACCTTCGTCAGCCCCAGTTGAACGCCTGTTCAGCTACGCCACGATGTTGGACCTGCCGAAATATAATCGGTTGACCGATGATCATTTCGAGCAGCGAATATTAGCGAAAGTGAATGCCTCGAAAAATTACCATTAAATTGGTTTAGGTATAGACATTCTGGTAATACTATTTGTACTTATAGTTATATTGACAGAATAACTCCAACATTTGTTTCCCAGCGAGTAGCAGGGAGTTGCGCGAACAACTTGAACCCAAAGATCTGGCTAACTGGTATCTTTGAAGGCGTTTTCGCCATTTGGGAACGGAAGGCAATTTATCGCCGACGAGAAGGTCTGCAGGCATCTCTGACAAAGCCATTGTGGAGTTGCAGCTGTGTTGATGAAGAAAAAAAAAAATCATTTTTGCTTCCTCATCGAGTTAGTGCCACCGCCAATTATATCTATTGTCCTGAAATTTCGGTGGAGTGAGGCGGGATGGGTGTACGTTGACTTTCGTACATATTTTTTTTCAACCCAGTTCAGATTTTCAGTATGAAAATATATGTTGCTGAAAATTATGCTTAAAATATGTTACACTTTCATTGTTTGATTTATTATTAATCGTTGTTGACAAAATTTACCAATGATTTTTTTTACTTGCAACTATCATGTTTCAAGTACAAAGTCGTCACTGTGGCCATAAATTTTGTTAGTCATGAATGACGCGGACTGTGAATGCTGGCAGAAGACATCCAGAGTCTGTGGGGTTATTCGTTTTGTCCTCTGCTCGATAAAAATTAAAAAAATAAGGAAATAAGAATAAAGTGAAATGCCAAAAAAATATATATATATATTTGTTATCGCTATTTATCTGTTACAATTACTTTTTTCTTCATTGCTGGTTTTGTGAAAAGTGATT
Organism: Trachelus iudaicus; assembly: GCA_030142595.1. Lineage (NCBI taxonomy): Eukaryota > Metazoa > Arthropoda > Insecta > Hymenoptera > Cephidae > Trachelus > Trachelus iudaicus. Next base: position 12,286 of record JARQTH010000768.1, on the reverse strand, counting down.
TCACTTCTCGTGAAAAATACCAAATTTAACAGACTATGGATATTTACATTAATATATAAATTAATGAAAATTATAAACTGTGATATTAAAATGTTATTAGTAAAGATATTAATGGTTTGAAATCTATTTTCCGCGATCCCCATCCTGACAATTACGCATATGCATAGAACCGCAGACTTCGATATTTTATTTATCCATTTTTCGAACGATTTTTCGATTTATCTAGTTATTTATTTATTTTTTAAACGATTTTTCTATTTACCTATTTATTTATCAATTTTTCGTACGATTTTTCAATTTATCTATTTATTTATTTATTTTTTGAACGATTTTTCAATTAATCTATTTATTTATGTATTTTTCGCACGATATTTCAAGTTATTTATTTATTTAGCAGAATTTTCGGAAGTAATGTGATATTACCCATTTCTTTACCATAGACATTATCCATTACCGATTTAAAAATCGGTGATGGATCTGAGTATAGTTAACCACTAAAAAAAAATGGGTGATGTATGTGAGATCTATTATTCATTAAAAAAGTAATGGATAATGGATCTGAGTTACATTACTCATTAATAAAGTAATTTGTAATGGTCTCGATTTATATCTCCAATTTTTTAAATAATGCGTAAAAAAACGATAATGCATTTAAAAAATAATGCATTTTCCCAACTCTGGTCGCAGACTATGTGACACGGAGAGAGACGCACACATACACAGTAGATCCTGTGAGGTTAAAGAGTTAAAGTAGTGTTGAGCACGGTCTTACATACAGGTCTTGCAACTCGCCCAATTTTCAGCAGTGGGAGTAGACCCGTTGTAGAAGCACGTCACATTGTAACTTTTAGTCACAAGTGTCGCTGTGATCGAGCGACCCTTTGTCTGTATCCCTTCCACTTCCTTCTGCAGTAGGCCATGTTCTTATTGTAACGTACAAAATTTAAATTAATAAGATGCAATTTAGTACGTGGCGACGAGTCGCTATCGATACTTGTGATAAATAAGGTAATAAACAATGACGAGGCGTTGTATCGTACCAGGATGCACAACAGGCCTTTGAAGTTGTAAAAGGAAATGGTCAATATTTCACGCTCCCCAAAATTTTTGCGATCTGCAAAAATGGGCTAAGGCGATTCCGGGCATCGACACATTGGAGCCGAAACATTTTGACATCAAGTACATTCATCGTAAATGGGTTAAACGTGACTCAAATAACCGCATCATAGCAGAGGTATGTTAAACAAATTATACACTTAGATAAAACTATTGACTAGAAAATATAATGTTTTGGTTCCACTCGCCATATAAACGCGTACAGCTCGATAAACGCGCAATTCCAACAGAGTGTGATGACATTGGCAGACATCGAGGCACCCACAGACGGATTTTCAATCATTATTGTCAGTGAAACTGAAAAGAATAAGAATGAAGATGAAGGCAAAGTTCCAGTAGTTCACTGTGGCTAGTTGGAATGCCTGGAGAACATGTAATTGTTCTTGTTCAGTCTAATTATTCTTTGGAACCTGTGCGAAATACTAGAAAGGAAGGAGATCAGGGATAATATGAAATTATCAGAACACAATTAAAGAAACACCTTTTTCAATTTATTTGAGATACAAAATGACGGGCGTACTAACTTGCATGCGGTCAACTACAGACTAGAGCGTTGCTCGCCGCGATTGCGGTATTGCACGTAGCAACGAGAGGGGATATCCCGGCTTTTTTAGAAGCCTCGGCTGCGCACGCACACATACGTTTCGGCAAACACGTTAAGCAGATCCAACAGTTCTTGATAACTAATTACTACTTAATTGAGAAAACCTGAAAAATAACCATTATTATACACATGATCTCACTCACATGCACATTCGCACAGCCAACTTTACACTTACCATATCCTTATAATGCATGTAGTAGGTAGAGGAACACCTGAAAAGGAAATAGAAAAGTATTATACAGAAGTGTACTATTACTCTTAGCGTAACATATGGCGCACTTATTTTTTTGTGGAAGGAACTGGAATTAAAAAAATTAATATTAACGAACATATTTGTATTTTTCTACAGACACGGGCTCAGGAAACTACGAAGAGTGTTCTCTTGCTTTACCGAAACCTTGAAAATCCTTAATGTGTTTGCAGATAACGGCCAACGCTTTACATTTGCTCTTGCAATAAGGAAACGACAGGATGACATTATGCTTTCTCCTATAATACAAAAATGTGTGACTCTGAACATGGATAGAAAAATGAACTATTATGTCTATGGACGCCTCATTGATACGCAGGGGACCGAACTTGAAAATATTTTGCTCAACAATTAAAGTTTTCCAAACGTACTGAAGAGGTTTCAGCAAATGAATGTTTGCCGCGGTGTCGGTACCGTAGATAATAATCATCCGCCACGTGACAGCGTAATCATAGATAACGTCGAACAGTGGCGTAGCAAGTGCTGTACTTTACTTTCCAAGAAAAGACGATGCGAATCATGTGCCAAGACGAGAAAACTTGCATTGCAAAATATGTCAAGATTACAGAGTCGTCGTACATTAAACCGGATTTTCAAGGTGTCGAATTCTTTCGATCAATATAAATTGTCAGTGATGCGAACGAAGCTCAAACGTGAACAACGTCAAAAAAATGGAGCCAAGAAGCATGTACTACAGTTCACGAATTGTATTAAAAAACTTGAAAACAAAATTGCGAGTATGAAACTTGCAACGCTGGACAATAAGTGTTCAGAATTGAATGTGCCACCAACTCATAAAGCGGCTTTAAAAGAAATTATCGCAGCAGTTAGTACAGATGTCAGAGGTAGACGTTATACGCAAGAATGGATAATGCTGTGTATGCTGATGAATATCCGCTCCCCAGGGTATTACGAATTTCTGCGAAAAAATAATGTTTTGCCACTGCCGTATACGCGAACGATACGTACCTATTTTTCGTTGATTGATTCGAAATGTGGTTTTGACGTGAAGTTTGCAGAAATACTAAAAAAACAGTTCGCAACTAAAAGTCCTTTGCAGCGTAATGGTGTCCTGCTTGTAGACGAAATTAATTTGAGAGAATCTGTTGCCGTCTGTCCGAAAAATTTGACTTACGTTGGTTTAACAGACTTAGGCGATGACGGAGAACAATCGAACGATATCAACGACCAGGCAACACACGGTCTTGTCCTGATGTTTCACTCTGTCGCCGACTCATACTCGCAACCATTCGCCGTTTTCGCTTCGAAGAATCCAGTAAAGGGCGAAGAGCTCTCTAAAATTGTTATTAAGGGTATTTCCTACCTGGAAGGATGTGGAGCCAGAGTCCATGGAGTAGTTGCCGATGGTGCGGCGACTAATGCGAAGATGTGGTCAATTTTGGGCATCAGTGGATCAATGGAGAAAACCAACACATTATTTACTCACCCCTTAGACGAGAAAAGAAAAGTGTTTGCGTTTTCCGATACTCCGAATCTTATAAAGAATATACGAAACCGACTTTACAACAAGAAGATACTGCGAGTGAGTAATACTAGAAATATGAATACATAATTCTTGTCCGCACTTACCCATGTTTACAATTCTCAGCATAATGATAACTGAGACTCATTTTATTGATAACTGCTCCTTACTTATCATATCATATAAAGAATGCTACTGAACAGAATTACTTCCGGCAGTTAAAATCAACGGAGAACTACGTCTGTTGGGAATATTTCAAGATTTTGTACGATCTTGACAAAAATCACCCAGGAAATCTGCGAGCTTGTCCAAAAATAACTGATAGGCACATTATATTGGACAACATGTCAAAAATGCGTGTGCGACTTGCGGCTCAGGTACTTTCAATATCTGAAAGTTCAATAAAAAAAATGGTATATTCATGAGTTATTTCGTCAGTTTAACACCTATCGTTACGTTCTAGATTTTCAGTAACTCCCTTGCACAAGGCCTTGCGTTTTACCAGTCACACGGATGCGACGGGCTCAGTAAATGCGAAGAAACAATGTTCTTCTGCAAGAAGGTGAATGATATGTTCGACTCTTTAAATCAGAAATCTCCTAATCAAGGACTTACTGAATCTGCAGATTTCAAGGTACAATCAGAACCAAAACATGACATATTTTCGTCATGTCTACAATAAGAGTTACTTCACATATGCAATACCGTTCCTGTATTTAAATACGACACACTCCCTCAAATGTTCATTACCAGGTACTCGAAGATTCCTTGCAGTCGCTAAATGATTGGGAATCAGCTATGCTCAAAGGCGACATCAGATCAGACGAATTTCTTACAAATGAGACATCACGTGGACTGCGAATTTCTCTCCAATCGACTATGAATATGTGCCGCTACCTAATTAACAAATTTCAATTCAAGTACTTGCTATCCGGAAAAGTGAATCAAGATAACTTAGAGGTATGTTCATCTAATTTCAATGATCCGTAAATTTTTTCTTTGTAATGTATTATTCTTTTCTTGGAGTTAAAACTACTTAACGTCTCGTAACTGTATCCATATATTCCAGAAATTCTTTGGCACGATACGTCAAGCGGCAGGTGCTAACGACCACCCAAATTGTCCAACGTTCTTACAGTTGTATAAACTGTTATCGATTTACAGCGTTCTGAAATCTCCAAAATGTGGAAATTGCACTATTTTAGACAAGAATTTACCACCAATCTTAATTTCGATCGAGGATATGAAAAAGATTTACGGCGACAAAGGTGAATCCAAAAGTTCTCGGTACCTACAAGAGATGAAGAAAAAATTGGATTTGATATTAGAACATCATGATTGGGAGGCGGATGATGTCATCGATTGTAACCCCGATCACGATTATGCTCTTTCTCCTATCGTCGATTGCATAATTTATTACGTGACAGGTGTTTTATCTTTCCTATATCTTTTCACCCATAGTTTCCCTTCTCAATCAAATCGTACATATGTAATATGCTAGCACACGCTAGTGGCGACGTACTGCTTCTGTTTTCACTGCTTACTTGTGGTAGTAAGTATTTAGTCAAAGCTAAATGTCAATGTTCCTAATTCTAGGGTCCATAATATCGTACTTAATCATTAAAACGCTCACCTGGTTATAATGCATTTACAGGTTATCTGTGCAAAGAGATTCTTAAACGATATAAGTCCTGCTTATCCTGCGAAGAAGCCGTAAGATTGAGCTCCAACTGCACATTTCCTGTGTCGCAATTGGTGCAACTCAAATCTCACGGTGGTTTGATTCATGCTAATTTGCATTTTTTTCATCTTATTCGGCACGTTGAAACTGTTTTTGTTAAATACACTTCTCGAAAAGACGTCTTCGATTTGACTGTTGATCATGTATTCGAGTCTTAGAATTTCACATTCCCTTGTACAAAACATGCTTCCAAAATATTGTCTTATACAATAATATATTATATTCGCTTAAGAATGAGACAAAGTGCTCATCAGGAAAATATACAAGGAAAAAAACTATTTGTTGTTAAAAAGAAACTCTCTAAATTAACTAATGAATGAAATTATCGTTATAGAACAATAAATGTGATCATCATTGCCCTTCACCATTAAACGAATTTATTATCCTCTTCTACCGCTCAATGACCTACAAAATAAAATAATTCTATGTAACCTAATGAATACTCATTCGCATTGTCCATAAACAACTGAACAAGATACTTAACACGAAAAAATGTATTGATTATAAAAGATTTCATAATTACCGATACTTAATTCCATATAAAACCTGAAGCACTTGAAATGATACAGCGAATCAATGATTGTGATTGATACTTACCTTCGCATGAAAGCCAGGACCTCTGAAACAACAAGACCTTTACGAAATTATTAATATTGATTCTTACTTTTTCGGTCGAATCACCGAAAAAAAAAAAAACACTAAGGAATTATTAATGCAATATCGTAGTGTTCTTAGACACTTCAAGAAATGGAATAATAGATGTTGTTAATAATACCAAAAAAAGGATTCAAAGTATATCTTAGCACATAGCTTCTGGATAATTTTCATCTTTTTTTTTTTTAATTACAAGGATAGTTCGATCACTCAATTTGTTCTCGATCAACTGAAGTATCATCTTGTGAACAATAGCATGACTAAACTATAATAAATAATGAACTAATGATTAAACTTGATGCTGAACATCCTTGGACACTACCAGGCATGTACGTTTTAGTTCGCCACCACTATATTTGTAGCCTCTATTTTATATAAATTTGTAATTTATAAATTTATTTTACATCAATTTATAATTTATATAAAAAAATATAAATTACAAAAATTAATTTAAATAAAGGTTCTGAGAATCGAACCGGCAAAAGCAAGATTATGAAACCCTCCTTAAACTACTCCGTCAGTACGACTACTTATGTATTTATCACAGAAAACGTTAATGCCTGTCGAACTTGCTTCAGATTTACACGATTTCGGGTTTGCTTGGGTTTTGGATGAACGTTAATTTCATTATACTTAGGCCTAAAAAATTTTATTTTTAGATGCATCTCATAATTTTCAGATCCATTATTATACTGTATTCGTTCACTTCGGTTAGATTACAGCGAGTAAGACCGTGATCTAGTCCTGTCTCCGTCCCGCAGTCGGCTGTGAAAGAGATAGATGGGAACTGGTCGCTTGATCGCAACGCCTCTTGTGGTCATAAGGCGAAATTAAAAATGCTTCTCTAAGAGAACTACCCCCTCCAAGGGAGTTGCAAGACCTGTATGTAAGACCGTGGTGTTGAGCAGTGCTGAACAGTGTAGAGGCAGCAGACACCGCTCCGGTGTTGATTTGGATAACCCCTGAAAGCAACAAAGCCGATACAAAAGCAGCAGTAGTAGTGACCAGAAGTAGAGTTAGTTTTACGCATGCGCAGACCATCCAGCAGGCAGCGTGACAACAGCAACGTTCAATTAGGCGGGACAGTAGATCATCTGACAAGCGGCGTGTCTATAGGGACATCGAATCCAATAGTGATAGCAGTGAGCCGTAGATGGAGGTGGCCAAAGGGCACATGCGCACGGTGGTCGCGTAGAATGCCGATGTAAAGTGAGGTTAAGGTTATAATCAGCACGCTCCAATTATTTCAAATGAGAGCAAATAGCGACTTGCATTGCCTGTAACAAAGACGCCCAGGGGCACAATGCGGCAGAAAAATTGTCTGAGAGAGAGAGTGAGAGAGTGAGATAGTGAGAGAGTGAGAGAGAGGGGGTAGAGGGGGAGAGAGGGGGGAGAGGGAGAGAGAGGGAGAGGGAGAGAGAAAGAGAAAACAATTTATTCGATTAGGGAGCAAGCCTTGTTGACCGGTACTAAACCGAGTTTGGTTTAACAAAAACAGCATGAAAATAAACATCAGTTATATGGTAAACTTAAATTAGGTACGATAGCATGAGGTAATAACTCATTTATATAGTAACTTAAATTAGCACTAAAACCGGGTATAAATACGCCGCGAATACAAATAAAGATTACCTTAGTATTTACAATAATATTCATATTCACATGTACAGGAGTGAACAGGACAGAAACAACGTAACTTTAATAATAAGAGATTGTAAATCGTAAACAGTAGGTAGTAAATGATCTAAGACTAAGATGCTTATAGGCTAGACATACTGTGTGAGAAATAATAAATAGATAAATAAACCAAGTAAGTGCGGACACACCTTACTCTCTCCGTGAAGCCAGAAATTCCCGCAGCGAGTGCCGAAAAACAGTGAGAGAAGCAGCTTCGCGTATTCTTTCAGGCAGAGAGTTCCAGAAGATTATACCGGATATTATAAAGGATTGACGGTAGAATTCAGTCCTATGTTTCGGAATAGTGAAATGAGTGCGCTCCCTACGTGAATTGCGAGAAGTGTTAGAAGTTGCAAGGAGTGAGTCACACAGGTAAGATGGAGTGTCAGTGCTACGAAGCTTATAGACCATAGTTCCCAGGAAGAGCATAATTCTCTGCTTAACCTTGAGCCAACCCAGTTTGGTGTAGTACGGAGTGATGTACTCATCGCGCCTAACATTTAGCACAAATCTAACGCAAGAGTTAAGTGCAACTGCGATTTTGTGTAAGATTACACTACCGCAATTCCCGTATACAAGGCAACAGTAGTCTATGAGTGGAAAAGTAAGCGACGTCACCAGAAGTTTTCACAAGTCACGAGAGAGTGAAGCCTTGTTTACTTTAAGCATGTAAAGCACCTTACTTATACGCTGGCATGTGTGTGTGACGTGTGAATTCCACATAAGGGTATTGTCCATCATGAATCCCAGGCTACGCGCAGATGTGACAAACGGAATGACGGTATCATTCGCCCGCAGACTCGGTAAGTTACTAAATTCGACTCTATTAATATAGCGTGCTGATCCAATGATCGTACATTTTGTTTTTTTGGCATTTATCTTTAGGCAATGACTGCAAGCCCATTCACATATGGCATCAAATCTCGCTGTACCATCTGAAGTGAACGCATTAGGTCGACTGGCTTACAATGGAGGTATATCTGCAGATCGTCCGCAATCATCAGGTGAGAGCAGTAAATTATTATGCTAGGCAAGTCTTTAACATAGAGTTCAAAGAGTGAGGGCCCTAGGACTGAGCCTTGGGGAACCCCAGAAGTGACAGGAATGAAGGAAGAGAAATCTCCTTCCTGACCGATAACTGCCTGTTGTCTGCCACTCAGGTAAGATGCAAACCATTTTAGAACCGGGTTAGAGCAACCCACAGACTTCATAACCTCTAGTAGTTTCTGATGACAGATGGAGTCGAAAGCCTTCTGCAAATCAAAAAGGACTAAGATGGTAACCATCCGCTCATCTACAGCAAACCTAATATCATCGGTGAGTCTAATTAACGCAGTTTCCGTACTAAACCCAGCCCTATAGGCAGATTGTTGCAAGTCATACCCTCCATTTTTCTCAAGAAAATTTCACAATTGCAGGTGAACAATTCTTTCGAGCGGTTTGGAGAGGCTACATAATAATGATATCGATCTAAGATCGGAGAGATGGGCTGGCGCCCCGCTACCCTTAGGGATTGGCCTGATCTATGATCGCTTCCAGATTTCCAGGAACTGCGCAGAACATAGAGAGAGGTTGTAAAGCTCTAGTAGGTAAGGAAAAACCACTTCCAATCCCTTGGCTACAAAGAACATGGATAAATGATCAGGACCAGTGACCCGCGATTGCCTATCCTTAAGTACACTGCCGAGTGTCTCGGGAGTTATGTAATCAAAATAGAATCGTTCATCGTGAAATCCGTCAGTGTGTTGGACATTCAGTTCATTTATGTCATGCATATGAAATGACTGCGCAAAGTGATGATTTATCACCTCTAGCGAATGACTTAGCCCCATGGGGGTGTGCGCCCGGATAAATTCTAGCCTCCTAAGGTGACTCCAGATGACTCGCGGATTTCGACTAGAGGTCAGCACGGCATGAATGTGGTCACTTTTAGCCTTTTTTATAAGAATGTGTGTTTTGTTCCTAGCTATGCGAAAGCGATCAAGGTCTGCTGATCTCCGAGTACGTAGAAATCTCCTATGAAGCTGATTTCATTCAGTGATGGAAGCTTTAATATTATCAGTGAGCCAAGGAGAGGGAGCGCGACGCAACATAGTAGTCCGCGAGGAGGCTAGCTCATTCAAGGTATTTACCATGAATTGGTTTAGTATTTCAACTTGATCATTTACAGATGCAGTGCCCAAAAAGGTAGACCAATCACAGTGCTCCAGGCGTGCTAGGAAATTAAGATCATCCCAGTTTGAGAGATCACGATAGGTGATCATGCGGGGCACGATTTTAGGGGGTTTAATCCTAAGGACCACCCAAATTAGGTCATGTGCGGACAGGAATGGAACCGGACACTGCCCATAGGAGATAACCTTGGATGGGTTGTCCACTATACATAAGTCTAACCATGTATGAGCGCTTCCCGTATGATGTGTGGACGAATATTGCACCAGATGTAAGTCATTCCTTGTGATGAACGAGTGACGCTGAGAGCTGTCAAAGGTAGATGTAAGTAAGTCTGTGTTAAAATCACCAACTATAATTATGTTTGTATAATCAGGAGCAAGTTTCAACAGGACATCCTCGAAGTCAGAGAAAAATCCAACTTTAGGAGGACGATAGACCACCGCAGCTAACACTCGAGAAGCACCAGGAACCGATACCTCAATAAATAGGTGTTCAGGTCTGGAGCAATATTCGCTCTCCGAGGAAGCAATAATCCGTGCAGAAAGTGACTGGTGAACATAGATCGCTACACCACCACCACCCCTGCCGACCCGATCACAACGAAGAAGGACATACTCTTCCAATCTAGCCACAAGGTCAGTCATATGTAGCTTAAGTCAGGTTTCCGAAATCGCTAGGAGATGAAAGAAATTGTCAACTAAATACTCCCTAAGTTCATCAATATGCATCATTATGGATTGAGCGTTTACATGGCTAACTCGAAGCCCCTGTGCCGAATCGCCGGGTAAGTTCGGAGATGTTGCAGAGTGTCGTCATAAGGCCGTTATCTTCTCTAGGTCGTCCCGGCTCTCGATGCGCAGCAGTTTAGATGACCCTGTCTTCCGCACCAGGATGGTTCCACGATGAATCCACACCCACAATTCTGGATGAGGTTTTGCACGGGCACGTGCTTCGCCGAGGAGCTTCATTTTTTCATTGAACAGCCATTCGTTAATGTAGACCTTGGTCCGAGGGAAAGAAGGGTGGACCTCAGAGGCCAGTAGCACAGGCTTCTTTTTCTTGTGTTGTATCCATACATCACGTTTAAAGGAGGTATTTAGACGAACCATCAACGCAGGAGCAGCCTCATTTCTCGAGCGCAATCTGTGCGCCTCAACAATATCATTTGAATTAACGGTTAACCCGATGGCCTTAGCTGTCATAGATACCAGATCCTGATTTGACAGAGTATTGTCCACAGGTAAGCCGGAAATCACAATCTGAGTGCTGTTTAAGCGATTCGTCAGTTGCTGAACCTGTGCGCGGAGAACAGAATTACCAGCATTTTCCGAAGATGGAGACGCTTGAGAGTGATTTGTAAGGCGATTCTCAAGTTCATCTAGACGTTTGCTAAGAGTTTCATTAGATTCTTCAAGTGTCTGGCAACGCAAGTTCAGCGTAGAGAAGTCGCGGGTAAGTTGGTTTACCGCAGTAGAAATATTATTGGAGGTAGCAGAGAGTTCCTCCACTAGGACATAAAGTCCCTCAATGGCTGATACCTTCTGTTTGATCGCAGGTAGATCTCTGAGCTGCGAGCTGACATCACGTAGAATGGCGGTAATAGATGAAAGCTCGGAGGTCGACGTGGAGGCTGCCGGTTGGGTGGACATGTTCGCCATCAGAGAACCTGAACTGCAGAGTGGACTTGAGTTTGGATAGGCTGACGAGCAGCTCAGGCAGACAAAGTTTTCGGCAGTGGAGCCTGCTTTTTCAACACACTTAAGGTGACCATATACAACACAGGCAAATCCTGTGCATTTAATACTTTTTTCCACCGTACTAAATTGCCTACAGAAGAAGCAAGTTACCCTGATCATGAGGTAAGAGTAACAATAATTATCATCAGAGTCTATTCTATATAGTTGTAAGGCCAGGCAGATACGCCGTCGGTAAGATGATTGAGAGATGACGCACCAGCTGTATATAAACACCGTTTAAAACACTGTTTACGCTGCCGTGGACTGTCAGGACAGATTTGAGGATAGTTACATAGGCTACTAAAAGTCTTATAATTTAACGGCAATTGTCAAAATTTGACAGACTCTGAAGTTTTTTAAACCGTTCCAGGCATACGTGGACCCGAATCAGGTGGCACAGAATACTAGCCAGGCAGTGCACTATAGGACAATTCACTAGTGGAGTCCACACTTCATCATATTAAATATTAAATAACACAAACAAGGTAATATTACACTTCAATACAATTTAGATTAAATAATTAAATTTAGATAAACAAACAAGGGTTTTTTAAGAGTTTCAGGTCTTCGGTGAAGAATTTATGGTCATATAGACTCCTATTACACAAAGAAGAATCACAATATCCCGGGTTACCACAGCGACCAATTTAAGCGTCTGACACCTAGCAGCGTAGACTCTAGACTGGAGAGGGAGAGAGAGGGAGAGAGGGGGAGAGGGAGAGAGGGAGGGCGGGAGGGAGGGAGGGATGGAGGGCGGGAGGGCGGGAGGGAGGGAGAGACAGAGAGACAGAGAGACAGAGAGACAGAGAGACAGAGAGACAGAGAGACAGAGAGACAGAGAGAGAGAGAG
>JARQTH010000767.1:0-20671 GCA_030142595.1 Trachelus iudaicus | reverse complement strand
TTCACTCAAATATTATTCACGTTACCTCCGGTCGTTCCTTTTCTTTTGGTTACCTCTAAATTCTTGTTATCAAATTTGAAGACCTCGCTTGCCACTACGGCCTACGTAACAGAATTGGTGACAGCGGTGGGGTCCCCTCCCAACTAGTATCAACTCAAGCTGAAATACCATCACCTATCTTATCCAACTTCGAAAACCGACTAAGGAAGTTGTACTTCGGGATACCTTCCCCATTGTTATTTTCGAAGATCTCCATACTTCAAAACCGACTAAGGAAGTTGGACTTCGGGCCAACTTCCCCATTGTTATTTTGAAGTCCCTCATTCTTTAAAAACCGACTAAGGAAGTTGTACTTCCGGACACCTTCCCCATTGTTATTCTTGAGCACCTTAACCGCCTTCAGAAATCAACTAAGGAAGTTGAACTTCGGATCAACTATACCAAAAGGCACGAGCCGCCCAACTTGAAAAATACCGCAACGACAAAGAAAGGAAAGCGGAATGAGAAGAACATAGTCTCGAAAATTTCCTATACGGATTACCTCGTGAGATACGCCAAGGGGTTATAATAAAAAATCCAAAAACGTTAGATGCTGGATTTGACCTAGTCATGGAACTATAAAGGAAAATAAAAAATCATAAGCGAGCTCGCAATAATTATGACAGTGATTCACCGAATGACTACCGGAGATCCAGAAGAAACCATACGAGTAGGCGATCACATAAGCGGGTTTCGTACCCAAACTCTCCAAGCCCTTACGATAGGTATCACAAAAGACATTACCGGGATGTCTCTAGTTCAAATTCAAGCGCGAGCTCTACTTCGGAATCTAGTGATGACAAAAGAGCTAATCATCATCGCACCTACGGAATGCATATAAGGAGGTACCGTTCCTCCTCAGCATCCACGGACACTTCCAGATCTCGCAATCGGAACATAGAGAAAACGTCCGAACATCGGAAGCAGCGAAAAAAACTATTTTGCTAGAAATGCGATAGCAAGGGTCACGACGGAAAAACTTGTCAAAAATCTCGAGCAAAATCCCCGTCACCAAGTAGGGACAGAAATCATCGAAGATCGAATCGCCATAAATCATCCTCTACCGAATCCACCGGTTCTTTAAACTCGCAAGGCGCTCACCGCGTTCCAAATACAGTGAGCGACAAGAAATCCAAGGCGAAGGACGAAGGAAAGACCGTGAGATTCACGGAAAGGACGACACCGAAGGAAGACCAGAATATTACGTCAAGGAAGCTCCTCCACCGACCATCATCTTCCAAGTCCCCGAGTTAAGAGAAAAGGAGAATATCTTTCTGATCGATTCGGAATCCTCAGTCAACTTAATCCAACAGGAAAGTCTTAACGAAGACGCAAAATTAGAATACAAGAAAATCATTGATGTTGAAGGTGTATTAGGACATTTCGTCACCACTGTGGGAGCCGTGTTATTAACCATCGGTAATCGAAAAGTATTCTTCTATGTGGTCAAAGGATCCTCTTGGCCATACAGCGGAATACTTGGAGTCGCGTATTTTACACAAGATAATGCAGAAATATCTTTCCACCATAAAACAATAGTGACAGATGACAATCCGATACGACCAAAGTCATTTGTTGAAACTGGAGAAACAAAGACGGCAGCATATTCAGCACAGAAAACCAAGCACGTCATAAAGGCCCGCTCTCGACAACAAGTTGCGTTAAGGATAGCAAATACAGAAATAACCGAAGGATACCTTCCTCGAATAAAAACTCCCAGAGATATTATAATTGGAGAAAACCTAGTGACCAATCGTCAAGGAATCTGCTACACTGTTGCAACCAATGTCATCAATAAAAATCAAGAACTCGAATTAGATCCTCAGATGCTGGAACCTTTTGAATTCCTCTCAGAAGGAGAAGCAGGAGATTCTAATGGAGAAGCAACCATTGACCCCAAGGAATGTCTTAGCCAAATTCAGAAGGCTTTAAGGTTGGATCACCTCAATAAGGAAGAGCAAGAACACATAGCTGATATCATTAACGACTTTCCGGATCAATTTCACCTTACCGGTGACAAACTAGGAATTTCAAAAACAGTCGTTCATAGAATACCTACCATAGATGAAGCAACGATCCATACTAAGCAGTATCGATATCCGCCAATTCGTCAATAGGAGATCAAGCGTCAAATCACGAACTTGCTTGAAAATGACGTCATTCAACCATCCACATCCCCATACAATTCACCTCTGTGGATTGTTCCAAAAAAGGCCGATTCACAAGGAAATCCAAGGTGAAGGATGGTGATTGACTTCAGAGCGCTTAATGAAAAAACGGTCGGAGATAGTTATCCCCTACCTTGTAGCGCAGAAATATTAGACCAAGTAGGTAGCGCTAAATATTTCTGTGTATTCGATTTAGCCAGCGGATTCCATCAGATAGGAATGGATCCTAAGGACAGAACAAAAACGGCATTTACAACACCCAATGGGCACTACGAGTACATCGGAATGCCATTTGGCCTCAAAAACGCACCAGCGACATTCCAGAGGTTAATGGATCAAGTTCTAACTGGATTACAAGGAACAGAGCTATTTGTGTACCTAGATGATATCATTTTCGCATCATCCCTTGAGGAACATGGATGGAAGGTTCGAGCTATGCTCCAGCGACTGAAGGAACATGGATTAACACTTCAACCGGATAAATGCGAGTTCTTACGTAAAGAAGTCACTTATTTAGGCCACATACTTTCAGAAGAAGGAGTTCGTCCTGATCCAAAGAAACTGATAGCAGTCAAAAATTTTCCCACACCCAAAAATCAGAAGAACATTAAACAGTTTCTGGGTTTAGCAGGATACTAACGAAGGTTCATTGCAAATTTCTCTAAGATAGCTAAACCTCTGACAAACCTGCTGAAAAAAGAAGTCACTTTTCATTGGGGATCCGAACAACAAGCTGTTTTTGAAACCTCGACAGATATGCTGTGCCAAGAACCCATACTCCAATACCCAAATTTCAATGAGCCCTTCGTCGTAACAACCGATGCTTCTGACTACGCCATTGGAGATATTCTGAGTCAAGGAAAAATTGGTCAAGACCTGCCAATAGCATACACCTCGAGACTTCTGAACTCTGCAGAAACCAACTATTCGACAACTGAAAAGGAGTGTCTAGCTATCATCTACGCTGTAGAATACTTCCGACCCTACCTATACGGTCACAAGTTCACTTTGGTAACAGATCATCGTCCTCTAGTCTCGCTATACTCCGTCAAGGACCCCAGTTTACAATTGATGCGATGGAGACTTAAACTAGCTGATTACGAATACACGGTCACATACAAGTCGGGTAAAACCAACCTAAATGCAAACGCACTATCCCGCAATCCAGCAGTGCTCTCCTACCCAATAAAACCTAAGGAAGGGGAGCTGCCATATAAGCCATTGCCACATCAAAGGAAAATCAGCCTAGAAGACAGCACAATTGGGAAGCGAATAAAAACAAGATCACGACCAACTGTGAATTACAACGAGTCATCCACTAGCTCGCTGGATACAGACAACGATACTTATCATGGAGACACTGGAAATAGAAGCATGTTACTTTCCCTGCTGACCGAAGCAATACTGGAAGAAGAGGAAATCGAAGAGGCTAACAGCGAACCATCTCCTTTGCCGAACTTCGATCTCCAAAGCCTGTTTGAAGAGACCTATAACGATGACGAGTCAGAACCTACTAAAGAACAGTTCACAGTAGAAAGATTGAAACATCTATTTATCAAAGATCCAGAAATAATAGAACTGGGCTCAGCATCAAAAACATCATCCGACGAAGACAGGAACCTAACCCAAATAGATACTTTCTGGTGGGACGGGAAGGCTATGGAATCTCCCCAAGACGAATTAAAAAGGGAATATTTTGCACAGGACGAGAATGAAGCCAGGCAAATATATGAAGACCTAGGAGATTCAACCCTGCACGAAGCCAAGCAAAAAATTAAGGAAATATCTCAAACCTTACCTTCCTTGGAAAACGTAGCACCACCGAAGAGGACCATTGAAAACTCACAGGATCCTACAATCATTGCAGGCAGTACACCAAGTTCAAACAAACAATACACACACCGAAGAGTTTCCTTTATGCCTACTCCTCGACGTAGCCTACAACCAACAGTACAGTCAACACCAGGAGCCAGGAATCTGAATCCAGAGACAGTGATAGACACCTGCATAGATAACACCCACGAAACATCATCGCAACAAAAGGGAGTCATGCTACCACTGGTTGACATATCATCCTCAAGCGATGACTCGGACATTGAATGCGAAATCAGTATATCAGAGGCCGCTCTTACAGGAAAAGAAGGTAATTTGGCCCACTTCCTACCAGCCGACGGTCAATTAATGAACCCGGTGAACCGAACGTTCAAGGAATTGAATTACCTTGATCAAAACAAAATATCGGCAGAAAAACCCAGAAGGGGACACGTTTTCATTTCCCGACAAGGAACCAAGCGAATCTACAGTCTGATACACAAGAACTATTGCTACGAGAAACCAACAACGAAAGAAGTTCAATTAGCTCTGGAAGCATTAAAAATCGCTATGAAAAAATCCAAAGTCGACGATGTCAGAATTCCCGTAAAAGGGAACGGACTTGACGAAATGCCAATAGGAACATTAATACAATGCATAAAGATAGCATTTCAAGATTATGAGAGTAAAATCACTCTTTGCACGGGAATCGTCGAGACACCACAACCATATCTCCGTCAAGAAATTATAAAAGAACATCACGGAAGTCTCACCGGGGGACACAAAGGCGTTACTAAAACGTACCGAAGGATACGAGAACATTTTAACTGGTCGGACATGCATCATCAAATTCAGGAATATATCCGGAGTTGCGATAGCTGTCAGAAACAAAAGTTAGTTCGTATGAAGACGCGAGAACCAATGCTCATCACCGACACACCTTTGGAACCATTTCATAAAATCTCTCTCGACACTGTAGGTCCTCTACCAGAAATCCCGAACGGGAACAAATATATTCTGACGCTGCAGGATAATTTAACCAAATATTGTCTCGCAGTAGTTATTCCCAATATACGAGCTACAACTATCGCCGACGCATTTGCACGACATTTTATAAGCCAGTTTGGAACACCTAAAGCTATCTTAACGGATAAAGGAACCTGTCTTACCAACGAGCTTTTTGAAAATTTGGCCAAAATATTTCGAGTAAAATTAATCACTACGTCCGGCTACCGATCTCAAACCAACGGAGCACTAGAAAGAAGCCACTACGTCCTCATAGAATACCTTGAACACTACATGGATGCATATGATGACTGGGAATTGCTACTACCATTCGCAATGTTTTCATATAATACCTCGGTACACGAAGCGACAAATTTCACTCCCTACGAACTCATCTTTGGTAAACCCGCAAGAATACCTTCATCGTATCCGGACACGAATGACCTAAAAACATACGGTACGTTAGTCCAGACCAAAGAAAAAACAAAGGAACGATATGAAAAGAAAATGAAACCAATCAAATTCAATCCAGGAGATAGGGTATACGTTTTAAAGGAGCCAAGACATCACAAATTAGATCCACATTATGAAGGCCCGTACGAAATCTTACAGTTATTAGAATTAAACAACGCAGTCATAAAAACCGACAAAGGGAAAGTTAAAATAAAACATTTCGACAAATTAAAACCTGCGAAGCTCGGGAAGAAATAGCCCACCTAATAGCTAGACTCGCTGAATCTCGTAAGGATGAGGATCTTTTACAAGGCATTGTTGGATTAATCAAGGAAGAAGGAAAACGCCAGAAGCGTGGTGCACCACCTGGATTCATAGGCACTATAAATCAAGCTTTTTTGGAACACTCACAGAAGCCGACGCTGAATACTGTGATACAATATCGAATTGGATAAACTGCACAAAGACCAGAATCATCTGTCGGAACTACTGGTAAACCAGACCCACATAGTCCGATCAGAATTCCAAAATATACATCAGCACCTTCAGATTCTCACGATACTAGCCAATAGAAACAAAGCCGCCACCAACATCCGGAATGTTGATAGACGCATCCAAACTGCAAAGGGTCTGTTCATCACCATCCGCACACAACAGCTGTTTGAAGATCTAAGCAGCGACAATGAGCAACTCCGCAACACCAAGGAAACTTGGAAACCCTATGACACAGAGGATGTGTCAGAACCAAAGGAAATTACCGACAAAACCTTCATAACAGACTTCATAACAGGCGAACCCCCGAAGAAGAAACAAAAACATATTATATCAGGGCAGCATGGCCACGCATCGATAAAGAGATATTTCCGAAAACTATCTCCGAAGATGCATAATTTAGTGAGTAAATGAGAAATACGGGAGAACACAAAACAAAATATAAATTTATGCAAAAGCATCGCCCCAAATAGACGATGTTTTGTCTAAGAGGGGAGATGTTACGTATAGTATCGGTCATCATTTTCGAAACAAAACAATATAGCCAACAGTCACTAGAGTCGCAGACTCAGCACGTTTCCCAGTGCACTGTCCATGTCACATACCCAGCTGCTTAGTTGAGTGCATTCCTAAGGTATTAACCATACCTAAGAACATCAGCAAAAAACGACTATACAATTAATGTAATTATTTATTGATAAATATTGAACCAACAATTTGTATACCAGCTATTTGCCTGGCTATTAATAATTTCGAGGTTTATATCAACTTTAATAAACTATTAAAAATAACTATCGAGTATAGTAACTTTTTCTTACGCAATAAAGTAAAATAACAGTGATTATTATCTTTCGTTATTGGCGATGCACAGCATGCGCACAAGAAGAGCCAATCATAGTAAGGCAGGATCCAGCTTGAGTTTGGTTATGCAACGAACTCCCCCCCCCCCCCTCATTTTGGCGTCACTCTCTTTGCCCAAAATATCAGTTTATGCTCCATCCCGGTATTTATATATCTATGGCGGTCTGCAGTCGACGGCAGCGCCACCCCGATATGCAATATAAAATTTTCATTACTTTCATAGACCACATCCCCAAGACTACGTTCGGCTTCCTTTACTCTAGTCTCAATGCCTTCATCGATGTCATCGAGAAACTCAGCCCACTATAGTGAAGCCTTGTAAAGTCTTCCGTTTCTAAAGGCGTTGCGACACCTTGCTCAAAGCTGTTCTCTGATTGGCCGAAGTAAAACTCAATTTGCAAAAAAAAACTACTGAACGTAGTACCAAACAAATTACGGATTCTTACTTAGGAGGCCACTCTGAACCAGTATTGACCTGGCGTGTATAGCATTTACGAAATACCCTGTATATTGACAAATAATGACAGGTGACACGTAATGATATTTCACGTATAAAAATATTAGCAGGACAATTGTTTTTTTTTTTCACGTAAGACATTACGATGCACGGAACAGGAGAGTCGGGACATGCTAGATGCTCCGTTCCCTAATCCGTAAATTACGAGTACTCCAGCAACTGTCTTCCGTATCGTTGCTATGTCGGAGACATAGCCAAAATCATAGAAATTTAGTAAACGCTCGGTTTTAAAAACAATTTTCTCCGTCTTAATAGGAGGATCCAATGGAATTTTGCAAAAATACAATTGAATACTGCGCCGTGTTACGTGTTCCGTGTCTCGTGTTCTATTGCATTGTAGAATGGCCTTTAACCAAGTCTTGAATTACGTTCATATATCGTTGACTATTTGTATGTGTGAAATATCTCTACAGTTTTTCCTTAAGAGTTATATTAAAACGTTCAACTAAACTCGCTTTCGCGTCAGGATTCTATGTAGTATAAAAATATACATTTTCATTTTCTAAAAATTTCTGAAATTTCTGTCCGACAAATTCTTTGCCTGTATCGGTCTGCAAAGTTTCAGGCTTGCATCCATTTTTCTCAACAATATATTTAAATGCAATGATTATAGAGTTATTTGTTTTATCTTTTAGCGGGACAACCCATGCGTACTTATTAAGAGCGTCAACGACTGTCAAAAGACAAGGGAAATCATCATTCAAATTTTTAAGGAATTATAAAATAATTAAATCTACTTGTCATAAATCATTGATGTTCGTTACATTGTAATGACTTCTGGAAAATTTTTTACGGATGGGTTTATGGAAAATGTAAACTTCAGCTGTTTTTAACCATTTAGCAATATATTTTGATTTGACTTTTTTATTTAAAACTTTTTTCAATTTTACACTTCCACTGTAAGCTGTAGGATGTGCAGGGTTGTAATACACTTGATTAATCATTTTCTATCCAATAGTTTCAAGGTCTTCCAGGTTTTGTAGTTGGGGCTATATTTTCGTTGTTTAATTTTGCATGATGTTACTAATGGTGTTGTACGGTATTACCGCTTCTCTTCGATGCCCTGTGGTGATAATCTTGCAAGAGCTCTACCAGGTGTTCGATCTGGAGATGGATACAAAAGAGCGTCTCACTTGTGTCTAGCGCGAGTCGCCCATGAGACCCTCTTACTCCAAACATTAGGCTCTCTTATTATAATCCGCGGTCACTTTCAAATTGTCTTATAGGTGACTCGCGCTAGAGGCAAGCGAGACACTCTTATACGCGCTAGGCCACCGCTGGCAGCGAGTGAGAGGGTCTTGTGGGCGACTCGCGCTAGACACAAGTGAGACGCTCTTACACGCAGTGCAGGCTATCTCTGGGACTCCACTAACTGCGAGTGAGAGGGGCTTATGCGAACTCATGTTGAAATTCTGTGATGCACTCTTATGCGAAACACCTAAACTCGGGACATAAATGCCGTCCCGAGCGAGGGGAATAGGCTACCCTCTCTACGCGTCGGCCTGGCTTGCTGGCCACCAGTCGCCGCTGCTGGCCGCCCCAATCTCGCTTCCTACTAGCTTCACCCAAGGACGGCATTAATGCCCCGCAGTGTTCATGTAACTATAATCATGTTTTTAAACGTTCTGAAAGTAATGGATATTGGTATCAAAAGGCGATAGCTGTTCGAACAAACTTAAATTAGTTGAAGGCGAAAAATAAATTTGACCTCAAATAATTACTGCAACCAATCGAAGGTAGTCACGTTAACAAAGAAAAAAGTTGAAGTAATTATAAAAACAGTTGTGTAGACCATTATTATATAGCTGTCACTTAGTTACCAAAACTGTTCCGATTTCTCTGAGTGTATGTCTAGGTAGTTTTTTATGTTCTGGTTTCAAACGTTTTTCGAAATCAATTATAATGTCGACTACTATTGTATTTTGATGTATTAACTGAAAAACGTGTAGAGATGAGCTTAACGTTTGCAAACTACACATATGAAAGACCATGCAATACTCAATACAGAAGATCGTAACATCGTTACATAACATTTGCAATACAAGAATGATAGGATCTTTACTCGTATCACAACCATACCTTCTTCATAATCCTTATACCTGGTAAAACACCATGCTCACAAAATTGCGATATACCACGCTCCACAAACATCCCTTTCTTTCGGCTACCAAAAATTTTCACTTTTAAGATTTGAAACAAACAAATTTCCGCCGCAAAACTTTTGGCTTATACGACTAGTTTTCGAAATGTAAAATTATCTCTATAATACTCACGTCTGGTAAAACACCATGCTGGCAAATTGCGATATATACAACACTATACGGAACATATGTATTTCTGATATATCGTCGTGTTGACGAGTAAAGCCACAGCGAAAACTGGTTGAAAAATACACTCCATGTCAGCATAGATTACGAATAGCATTATTTCTCGGTACACGTAATTTTTAAACTTTAACATTTTTTTTCCTCTTCATTTGGTAAAATTACTCGACACTCATTTATATTTGTGCAATCAAGTCCATATTTTTCGAATGAGATTTCAGTTTGAAAATGACAAAGAAATTTATCGCACAGTCTACTGAAAACTTTATTTTGAAATTTGAGAAGTTAACAGTCGAGATACATATCTAATTCAAATCATCGTCACTATCCATATCAATTTCACTTACTATCATAAGAAGTTGAATTGGAGATTTATTTGATTCTTCCTGGTTCATAATGAAGGTATCTCAAGCATCGCTCTCCAATTTAGATGTAACTCAAATATGTTACAAAGCATGAAAAACGTAAGCAACACGGATTTTCTTTTATATGCGAAAAACGGTTTTAAAGGGTGAAATGAATCCCTAAAATCAGTCACTTCCAGTTCGATTTTCGCAGTTTCGCATATTGTCACATGAAAAATTTAAATGAATCCAATTAAAGATTAATGCTTATGGCGAGTAATGAAAAATTTATTTTGTTCGGCTCTCATGGGGTAAATTCCTAAAAATTCATAGTGATTGAAACTTGCAAACTTTTTATAACAAAGAAACTATCGATTGGATTTCAATGACATCAATTGCACTTGACAGAGCTAAAAAAGTAGGAGATAAGTGTTTGCGTTTTTCGAAAAAACCTTTAAAGAATGAACCGCTCCTATGCAAGTGTAATCAATTTCTCATTAAACTGGTACCATGCTGCTTGAATTTTCCTTTCCAATTATTACAAATATCTTTTTATGTATCAGTTCAGAAGCTTAATCGTTTTAACAACGTTCGGTTATATGTCTTACAAAAACTACTCATTCGTTTTCTGCGCTCCTTTTGGCGGGATTCTTCGTACGTTCGCAATCTTGCAAACTCTTATATCCCAAGGATTTGGACATCAAATTTTCAACCTGCATGGGTGAAGCGAGAATACTCTAAACCGATGATGCGGTCACCACAAACTTTATGCATCGTCTTAAATTTTGATTTCTTCTTGTGTGGCGATCTCAAAGACTATTATCACGCAACAAGCTAAAGACAAAAGATGTTTGATACAAACCATCAGAAAGGGTGGTTTAAGCGTCTTTCACATTAAGATCGAAGAGGTTTTCATAGTTTCCAGAAACGGCTTGACTATTGTGCCAAATCCGATGAAAAACACCTTGAAAATCTGTACCATTAATAATTTGCCATTGGTCAATTTTTATCAATTTTTAAAACAAATTATTTTCACCTAAAAATGAATGATTTAGCTGTAATAAAAATATCCGATTTAAGTTGCAAATGAAATTGACGAGTTTATTGTATTCATGACTGCGTTTTTTTTATTTTTCGAATTTATTAAAAAATAATAATAGTTTAATTTAGAAAACTTCCTATTTGTCACCTTATATAAGTAGAATCTTGATCATTAAATTTCGAATTAAAAACTTATGTGAATAGTCTCGCACAAAAATACACAAAACACTCCCAGGTACTGAACGTTACCGCCAGGAACCACTAATACTAGTAGTGTGAATAATTACGTAACTGATTCAGTGTCCTAATAACAAGAAAAGTTTTATCTTACTATTAATTTCAAAAAGTATACGTTAATTAAGAATAACATTGCAATATTTCTTTTTCCTTAGAAATTTCCGGAGCTGAAATTCAAATATGTTGAAGAGGAGCAGCCAGAAGAATTCTTTATACCGTACATATGGAGTGTGATGTGCCAGGAAGCTCTATTGCATTGGAATGCTGAAAATATAAAACTCTTTTCATCTAATAATGAAGAGCAAACCACTTTCGTTGTTTGCTGATAAAAAAGGTACATTTCCAGAAAGTGCTTTGCAAGATACTTGTACATAAATGTCGAGTAGTCTATTTATAATTTAATTAATATATATTAAATTAAAAGTTACGTGGTATATTATGTACATTTATATATGAAAATTTGTCTAAATAATACTTTGCATACATTTATTATTTATTTTCGGATATAACGACAGCTGACTTTTAATGTGAATAAGCAGATTTTACAATACTGTAAATATTCTATAAAAGAATTTGTGGCGTATTTCTTGAATAGGTAATTCCTTAAGTAAAAATAATACATGTCAAGATATATATTATCGAATAACCTTGAATATTTTCCCTTGAACTTTTCCCAATACTAACTAGTTTCTTTATAATATATTGTAACTCATCGTCAAAAAGCCAAATTATATGTATTTATTATCAGTTAATATACCTTCGGGCTAGTACTCGTGCACGGGGCCACCAATAGAAAATAACTATTACAGCGTATTAAAGAAATGAATATGTATAGATTTTTAGGCATATTAGGATTTATTCTTTTTCATCACAAATAAAGTTCAATATCGCATTTTTATGACGAATGGTGCATTGTTGTTTGCGTTGCAATTGTTGTGTGTCTAGGAAACTAATAAAAAATTGAGCTTCTTTAAGGGTTATCTGTACTATATTTATAAGTATTTGTATATTACGCTATAGCTGGTTGCTTTCGTTTGTATTTCATAAGAATTACTTTACTCTGTCGGTAACAGTATTACCCGAGTCGTTCACGTTACTAACGAGGAAACCTTGGTAGGTGTCCGCCTCCGATTTTTTTTTGTTTTCACATATGTTGGTAGTACTCGAAAAACTAAGCGACACGTGCTTTTCTTATCGGCCCAAACTCAATTTTTGGCGGTGAAAACCGCCCCCGAAAATTGGGGTGCTCAACGCCCATTTAATTATTTCACATATAAAAGCGGTATCTTTCACAATGAAACCCATTGGAAAAATTTCCTCACAATGAGAGATCAAAAATGTGATTTTTTCAAATTTTTCCAATGACTCTTAAGGGGGTAAACTACCCCAAAATCGTTTTTCATTATATATCCCGAAAAGGGAGTAAATTCGAGCCAAAAAATTAAAAAAAAAGTATGTTGTTCGCGAGAATTAATTAAAGTTTACGTGTAATGCATTTTTGCGAAAAATTATTTTATAGGGGGCAACCACCCCTAAGTACATTTTATTATGTATCTCTTCAATAAAACAGTTCTTGCGAACGAAACCAACTGGGAAAATTTCCTCACAATCAGAGATAAAAAATGTGATTTTCTCAAATTTTTCCAAAAATTGTTATGGGGTGAACCACCCGTAAATTTCTTTTTCATTATACAAGACCTCTGTAAGTGCAGTTTACTTTGTGTATATTGCGGTAGAATAAAGGAACTTATATTAAATAAATTTACATTGTCAGAAGTACGCGTTATACCAGGAAAATGTGAATTACCCAGTAATTATTACAGCAAATAGATTTATAAGACCAGCAAGCATTATCAGACTTTATTATTCATTGTATGTGGTACAGTAATGATGCTCTTCGAAGAAATGCTTAAAACACAAGGATTTTTTGCACCACGAACATCTAATAATGACTACATTTTCACATCCTTGAACTTCGCACAATGTGCTGGAAAATGTCTTGAAGGAAAAATCTACTGGATTCTCAAATTCTCCTGGTTTTTCTGTGACGTACCCACTTTTAAATCAGGAGTATTTATAAAGCTGGTGATACCTTGGTGATGATAATTGATTATGTTACTTGATTATGCAACTTTATTATATTATTTTGCATGTGCAGATTCATGTCATAGTTTAAGAGTATAACAGAATCAGAAAAATGTCGCACATAATTTTTCCAAATACGAAATCCGTAGACATCAAGGGGCTGAACTTTTCCGGTCGTGCCTTTTGGTATAATCATGGGAATAATATTCTTCCCAGCAGGTGTTGCTTGCCGTGCAACTTCTGGACAGTGAGTAACACACTTTCCGGTTCTACGTTCGGAAAGAAAATGTGTTCCAATTTTTAATTTCATACATATAAAATTTGAATTTTTATGATGAAACTTCTTTTTTGTGGACAACATTTTTGAGGGCTATCCCCCTAAATATGCACCCCTAACGAAAAGAAATCGACGCTTTGTCAGCTCAATGTCTATACTCAAATACATTTGAAATAAATGCTTCCCAACGTAATGTATCTTTTGAAAGTGCCAACTTATGTAATATAAGTTCATTGTGCGGAAATTTGTCCAATTGGTTTCATTGTGAAAGATACCGCTTTTATATGTGAAATAATTAAATGGGCGTTTAACACCCCAATTTTCGGGGGCGGTTTTCATCCCCAAAAATTGAGTTTGGGCTGATAAGAAAAAACACGTGTCGCTTAGTTTTTCGAGTACTACAACATATGTTGTAACGCATTTCCTGCCTACGTCCTATCTCTGGCCCCAACATGGCATGCCGTGGATCTATTGGGCACCAGGTGCATCCTTGCACCAGCCCGACACGTCGGGCCTTTAATTTCTAATCCGCGGCGCGTCGATTCCGGGAGTCCTCTCGACCGGCTCTTCCCGCTAGCTCCTAATCCGACGTGGTAGAGGGGAACGTGAGGGCGACGAGAATTCACAGGAATCAGCCGGCCTTTTGAAATAATTGACACGGTGGGGTTTCCTTCTAACAATAACCATTTATTTGGACGAGATAAACGAGTACAGTCGGGTGGTGCTAACGGGCGCGACTCGACACAATCCTAACAATGGACGCGGTCGCGGTTGTTGGTCATCCTCTCCCGTTGCCGAGGCGCCTATCTCCTAATGCAAGAGCATCTGGCGAGCCCGCGGCCCCCCACTCCGCGTGCCGCGCTGCACCGGCGGATGCACTTTACCCCCTGCCGGCGCGCGGCTTCGCCCGGAAATAATATCTGGGTGGACTTACCAACTTCCGCGCGCTCGAATCTCGTCTCTGATCGCCTGGCTCTTTCCCGTCCTTCTGATTTCCTCGCTATCTCTCTCTCCACAGCCGCGTCGCACTGCACTCGTCCAAATCGTGTCCAGGGAAAATGCCAAGTCGTACAATTGCACAAAAATCACCGTCACTCTCTCTTGCACTAATCTACTCGAAAAAAAAACCATTTGCTCTCTCGCACTCTCGCTATACCCGTTGCCGGTTCAACACGAAGTGTCCCCCTTTCGGGCCCCCGGCCCGAGGATTCCTGAAGAAACCCGAGTTTGCCCGAACTCGTGCGATCGCTTCCGCCTCGATCCGCTCTTCGCTTTTCGGCGCCCACAGCCCGCCGGTCCCCGGGTGGCGCCGAACTTATCCGAACTTGCCCGATCTGTGGGCTTAGCGCGGCCGGTTTCTCTCCCCGGCTTCCTCTCGCCACGAACCTCCGGCATCGGCAGCATTTTCTCGGCGGCTATCGTCAGCAGCACGGCTCTCCGTCCGCCTTTACTTTTATATAACTGGCTACCCCACGGATGCCACGTTACAACATATGTGAAAACGAAAAAAATCGAAGGCGGACACCTACCAAGGTTTCCATGTAAGTATATCTATAGTTTTAATGTGTTGACAGCTGTTCTCTCCGTAGTGTATTCTATCACTAATTTCTCAAGTAAGTAAATCCAGAAATGATTACATCTTTATTAAGATTATAATGAGAAATTCTTAAAGATTTATATGCGTTATCATAGTTCGTTTACTGGGAGATTATTAAATGCAATTCCGAGTATGCTTTTTTAGGTTCGTTCAAACAAGGTTAGGTTTATTCTATGAATTTCTGCTCAATATAAATGTTGTGACGTTATCCCGAGCCTCTGAACATTTTAGGTGCGCGTAGCAGTAGAGCTAATAATGTCACGAATATGACCGATGCGGTCCTACTCCACCGGAAATATAATGCAGGAACTCCGCGCCTACGTAGAAGCCTATAAGCGTCAGATACACCATTGTATCGCGGGAAGATACTCTGTACCAGGAGGAATAGGAAAGAGGATCCGACTAGCTGGATCAAAGCGATAGGTAGAGGGGTTGGGATCTTTTGGATGTTAAATAAAAGATTGAGAAGTCACGATAATTAACAGCAATGATAACAATGCGACCTTTATTTGAGGATTTGAATAAAATTAACAACTAGAGAAAACAATTTAGAAAATCAATTAATATACGAAATCACGCTAGACGAGGTCTACTACGAGACACGTGAAACAAGAGAACGCAAAACCTAAGGATATTCCAGGCTATTCCAATAGATATACAGGATGTCCCAGAACTACTTTTGGACCGGAAAGTGGGCGATGGCTGGAGATGCCCTGAGCACCCTCTCACAAATCGTTTGCCAAAATTTGCTATAGTTCTTAAATGAGAAGCATTGAAGTGGTACCAATCAAAATGAGGGATTTTCGCGGATCATAGCAGCATGGTGGGAAGTACACACACGGATGCCAAGGATAGCTGCTTAACAACAGCTACTCACAAATTTCGTGCTTAGCAATTGTTTCACAGTCCGAGCGAGCGTCATTTGGATTCATTGACAAACTACCGATATGGGCATGAGCATGCCTTAGGCCGCGTTTCCACAAGCAAGGAAACTTCTGCGAGAAATGTCTGACAGACTGATGGATAGCAACTAGCCTATGTAAACTTTACTGCAAGTGCGATCGCGACAGTTTTTCAGCGTTCGCCATGTGATTTTGCGGGCGCGATAAATTGCATGTTGAAACACGTGAGCGCCGACTTGCAACACATGTTGCGCGCAATAGGACTAGTTTCGAATATCTAGCGCTTGCAGTGACAGTTTTTGTTTGTTATTATCTGGTAACAAATTTCCTATTTGTTCTTCGGAATGAGCAAACTAAAGGGACGCGAATGGTCTCGCGATGATGTAGCGAAGTTAATACAGATGTATGAATGCAACTCTTGCTCGTGGGATTGCCGGGATGCAGATTATAAAAATAGAATAAAGAAAAACGCGGTGTTCACTACGGTAAGATTACGGTTTTTCCGGCACCTTAATTTTATGGTTGTTTTGGATAGTACTTCTGACATGGAACAAAAAAGTATATATGTCTTATAAGTCTAACTCTTTACTCTACTAACTCGCCTTTACTCTACTAACTTTAATTTAGACTTTGAACTTCTTTTACAAGACTTCCACTTTTCTACTAGAACAAAAGTTATTACACTAGAGTTCTAAATACTTGTAGTTTCATCGTCAATTCAGTTCTTCGGAGTTCTTACATACAGAAGTCAAAGTATCAGAGTCACCATTCAAATCAGGTAGAAAAGTGAAGCATACCTGACGACTCTATTCTTCGAGTTTTGTGAACCATCATCACTACCATCATTTACAAAACCCTAATACAACCTTGTCTGGACTGAGGGTCCATCCAAACCATCTCATTGAATCAGTACTACTACCAAGGAAATCATAAAATAAGGATAGACGAATTTCTTGGGAACTACTGGGTAAGCCTATGAACACAACCACATATAATCAGGTACACACAATAGTTCATTCATATCCAGAATACTTAACTTACATAAAACGGATTAAGAATACCCGAGCAAAGAAGCAATCAGTTTGTTCAGTCGAAATTTGTTATCGTTCCATAAATCAAAATACCAAATCAGGCTCAGGGAACAATCCTTTTCCTGCCGATCGGGAAATTCCCCATTTAAATACAGCAGCTCAGTCGGATAGTGCACCCGTGTTGTAGTAATATTATACGAGTGGCGTGCGGTAGCAAACAATAAACAGTCAGAGACAGGGGCGACATAACGCATGGACGTACCGTTTAATACCGACAAATCTGACCAACGAACCATCCTAACTACCTTTCTAAATCAACATTCACGGAATATTTATAACTCTCAATCGTTCCTCTTTTAACATAAAAGCATAACCATATATTCCGCGTATATCAGGGAGCAATCGTAACATAATAGCGTTATAAAAACTTTTGGTGGCAGCGATGGGATGGTTCGATGAGTTCGAAGTGTTATGTCACGACCTGTTACTAGAGCATTTGCAAGATTAATAGAAGAGCTTAGACTTAAGGATCGAGATTTAGGCGAGTTTGCACTTCGTGAGGAAGACATAGAGGAAGTTGATTTAACAATGTCGCAAGCCGATGAAATTTTGCAATCCAATCCGTCTACATCAGGTCTTGATTCTGTACCACCAGCTAGCGTACAGGATTCTCAAAACCCTGCAGTTTATCTACCATATTCTTCAATAAAGGAAGCATTAGAGACAGTTCCCATTTTTGATGGAACTAATATTCCGATAGGAACTTTCATTCGATCCTGCGTATATACCAAAGAGTTGATATCTCCGACAGTTATTGCACCTTTTGTCAGATTATTGCATAACAAGCTCAGAGGCGAAGCTAAATCACTCGTCATAAATGAAGGAATCAGAGATTTCGATGGATTTATCAAAGAATTAGAGAAATTCTATTCAGGTATAGCGTCAGTGGGCAAACGTCAGGGTGAAATGGGAACTATGTACCAAAAAGAAGATGAAACTCTGGTATCATACATCTGCCGATTTCGCATTTGCCTAGAAAATTTAGCAGAAGCCCTTCGCAAGAGGACTAAATCAGAAGGAGGCATAGTTAACGAGGCCAAACTTAAGAAAGATTTAGACAGAGATTGGGTAGTATCTTTCATCCGAGGACTGAAACCCGAAATAATTTCTAGAATGGACTCTGTTAAATCGTTAAATAACCTTCAGGACGCTATTGAAGCTGCAGTGATCACAGATCAGGAAAATCAATTCTACACATCCTTAAAGACTGGTGCTCAGAATACGACAGTGACTATTAAACCAAACAAGGCGAAAACTCCTAACATACACTCAGTTCAAAGACGTGGCATGGAATATTCATTTTGCAAGATGATCGGACATACAATCGAGAATTGTTTCAAACGGAAACGTCCACTAATCGATCAAAACAACCAAAACCCCAACTCAAGAAATGTATCTGTTTCAAATTCTAATCTTGGACCAGTAGTTTGTTGTTATTGCAAAAATATTGGTCATACAATTGAAGAATGTCGTAAAAGAACCTACAATAACTCGATTAAGAAAGGAAATACGGCCTTCGAAAATAATTCGGGAAACGGGTCGAACCTTCGACAATTGGGTGACAGTCAGAAGATACATGGAATACGCCCAGTGATAGCAAAGCCAAAGGAAGAATTGCAACAATCCACCTCGGTAACCCAGCCCGAGTCCCAACAATAAAACTATACTCTCCTGAAGTAATTAGTAATCCGATTTTGATGATAGATCCAGAAGCCGAATTTAATATAATTAAGAAAAGTTGCATCAATCCTGAAACGCAAGTAATAGATCCGAAGACATATTATCTCAAAGGAATTACACCGAATTACGTAGAAACTCAGGAACAAGTATTAATTCTCATAGGAGAAGTCAACACTATATTTCATGTAGTATCAGATGATTTTCCTATTACACAAGATGGAATTATCGGAGAACCGTTTGTTAATGGAAATCAAGCTGTAATTATTTCAAAGAGCGATGTTTAGAATTCTGTGATCATACTATTCCTTTCGAACTAGCAAGTTCAATTATACTTCCGGCAAGAACTAAAATTCAAATTCCTGTCAATATCATAAATACTGAAGTAACCGCAGGGTATATACCTCGTCTAGATGTGGGTAATAGCGTATACCTAGGTGAAGCATTAGTAACCAACAATAAAGGTATCGGACATATTCTTGCTATCAATGTATCGGAGGAAGAGATCATTATAGAAAAACCTTGGGTTAAATTAAAAGATAATTGGGATAAACTTTCCTATGCCGATGTGGCTATAATAACTTAGAAATCTGTGACATCCATAGAAATAAATAACTCTTATCAGCTCTATGCTATCAACGATAGTACTATTGTACAAGAAAAGAGAAATTCTCAACTCCTTAAACTCTTACGACTAGATCACTTAAATCGAGAAGAGAAGGATTCGATAATAGAGTTAATAAAAAAGCATAGCAGAAACTTTCATTTACCAGGTGAACCCTTAGGGGCCACGATTAAGTTACGCCATTGCATTCATACGACTGATAATCTACCTATCAATACTAAACAATACCGTTATCCGCCCGTACATAAGGAGGAGATTTGCAAACAAGTCACCGAACTATTGGATAATAAGATTATCAAACCGTCTGAGTCAGCCTATAATTCGCCACTTTGGATAGCGCCTAAAAAATCAGATCATCAAGGAAACAAAAGATGGAGAATGGTTATAGATTAGAGGAGAATTAACGGAAAACCTACAGGTGACGCGTATCCACTTCCAAATATTACGGACATTTTAGATCAATTAGGAGCTGCTAAATACTTTTCAGTATTCGATTTAGCTTCCGGATTTCATCAAATTGAAATGGCGCCGAGGATCGTCATAAGACAGCATTTACAACACCACACGGACATTACGAATATAATCGAGTGCCTTTTAGATTAAAAAATGCACCCGCTACATTTCAAAGACTCATGGATAGAGTGCTTACAGGACTTCAGGGAAATGAACTTTTTGTATATCTAGACGATATAGTCATTTACGCTAAATCTTTAGAGGAGCATCAAATCAAATTTGAAGCATTGATGTCTAGACTCAATAATGCTAATTTGAAACTTCAGCCAGAAAAAAGTGAATTCCTACGCAAAGAAGTTACTTATGTAGGGCACATTATTGGCGTAAACGGAGTCAAACCAGATCCAAAAAAGATAGAAGCAGTATGGAAATTTCCAGTCCCACGAAATCAGAAAAATATTAAACAATTCCTGGGCTTAGCAGGTTACTATCGAAGATTTATCAAAGATTTTTCAAAAACTGAGAGTCCGCTTGTTACGTCCTATGCGTGAGCGACCGTTAGCGGGAGCGTCAGGGAGCTAGCATAGGTGTTGAGATCAGAGATCACGTAAAGGGTATTGGGTTCTTGCCACTTTAAGGTGCTAAAGCACGCCTATCTGCATTTATGTCGC
>JARQTH010000766.1:0-20743 GCA_030142595.1 Trachelus iudaicus | reverse complement strand
GTTAGCCCTGGGTTGCCTGGAACGCGAAGGAATCGCGTAAGTTGTGCGCCGGTCGGTCTCCTGTCTCCCGGTGAGGCGCGATCGCGAAAAATACGTTACAATGTATAATAATCAATACTAATATATTAAGTGGTATCCCGATGCGCACAGACCGTTCATCCACGGCCCACTTGCCCACAGACCGCTTGCGCGTGGATCTAAATATTCCCAAAACCAGATACCCACGGCCCACTTCTATACGGATCATTTAACATTCACGGATTCAGTTGCCCACGGACGACCTGCGCCCAGATTCAAACCTTCGTCGACACAGATGGCCGCAGCCCACTTGCGCACAAATCTCGTAATATTCACGAACCCAGTTTCCCGCGGACCACTTGTGCAGAGATTGAAATCGGATGATGCCCAGTTGAGCACAACCCCAATTGGACACAAATGCGAATTTCTGCTCCCTGAGCGATATTCTATCATTAATTCAACAATATTGTAAGTTATTTTTATTTGATGAAACCTTTTCAGATATTTAATGTTCTCTTCAGTCAAACTCGCTCGTTTCGCTTGCTTGCCAACAATATACATAGTGTTCCGAAATTATCTGACCAAAAAAACCTTCCTTTTCTCCGGAAGGTCATAATTTTTCAATGGGAGGAGGTAAAAGTTGACCAATCAGAGCGAGGCATCAAGGTCAATGTGTCAATGACACTCAGCGAATGACATCCAACAGGCATGTCTTCGACTGACGTCATCCTGCCGAAGCCACCGAGAAACAAGAGCGAGGGAAGAAAACTCAGAATTCGTAGGTGCTTACGTTTCTCTTGTTACCTTGCTTTGATTGGTCAACTTTGACCTGCTCCCATTTAAAAACTATGACCTTCCGGAGAAAAGAAAGCTCATTTTCGTGATCAATCACGTCTCCCGAATACCGCCATACCCCGTTGGTCAGGCAATTTCGGAACACCCTGTAATTATCTCCCAGAAAAACACTTACGTGTAAAACACTACGCCAAGTACAAGAGTGCTGTGAATTCCTCTAACAAAAACTATGGAAATCATATTATTAAGGCCAAGTACAGAAGTAACTAAATGTTTGCTTATTATATAATCTAGCACTGGCCTATCATTTTAATTGTATTTTTAAAATTTCCTGTAATGTTTTCACTTCTTTTTTACAATACTCTAAGGACTGAAATCTATATTTTTACAAATATAAACCGTAAATAGATTGTGACGTCGCTAATCAAATAAATATATTGCGTTGTAATAAAATGTAATCTTGAATGCATATAAGCATCGTTAATGGTATCCAGCTTGTTGAAGCCGCATGGTAAACGTAAGAGAGGAGAGCATGCTGGATTATTTACGTACCTCAGGCCGTGCGAACAACAGGGAGCATACTATGGTTTGATCGAAACGCCAAAGCGTCGCTCAATGTATTATTTTCTGGATACCCTCGACTTCCATGTCCGACACCCAGATACAGGAAATTATGAAGAGAGACACCTAGACACCCTGAACTTCTACGTCCCACACCTAGATACAAGAAACTACGGAGAGGAACACCTGCATACCTTGGATTTCCATGTCCAACACCTAAATATAGGGAACTACGGAGAGAAACACCTGGACATCCTATAGCCCGCATTCAGAACTCGCTTTTAATGCTAATAGCGCGCTTTTAAATTATTTGTTAGTTAGTTTAAAGGTGACCGTATACAGAACCGTTTTTATGGTCACTCTTAAGGTCACTAACAGCTGTTCGCGCGCTATTTGTAAAAAAGCCTATTCAGAACCGCTTTTAACCATTTAAAAGCGCGCTATTAGGCGCCATCTTGGGACTAACAGCGACCTTTTCGGAGATGTAGGCAGGGTCATGTTTATAGCATCGACATATAAGCTTGTATTTAGAACTCGCTTTTAGTGCTAATAGCGCGCTTTTAAGTTTTTTCTTAGTGACTTTTAACTATAAGCGACTCTGTTAGTGACTTTAAGAGCGAGTTGTGAATACGGGTTATAGTACTGGACTGCTCACTGTAGCCGCAGAAAGTGTAACCGGGAATAGAAAGAGAGAGCGAATCGTTAGTACCGTTTTGTCCTTTTCTATTGGTTGAAAGTTTTCTCAGTGGAAGGAGTTCAGGACTGTAATATGCAAAATGAGAACCATGTGAAAGATGTGAATGTACGTTGTTACAATCGAATCATGGAGACAGAAGTCTCCGTGAGTCAGATCTCAATTGTCGTGATTACTTTATCGTAGTTGAGTTTATAAAAATTCAATATTAAAAAATGGTGATTCATTGTGTTATGTGTGGGCTATCGCGAGACCTGTATTTTGAGTCCAATATGATAAGCTTTCACAAGTAAGTAAAGTAGAAATATTACCCTTAATTTTATGGTTAACATAAGATTAAATCAATTCTTAACCTTATAAAATAAATAAATGAAGTTCATTATGAAACATACATTTTACTGCGCGGGGTTCCCTTATTTCTGATTCCGCTCCTGCCCAAGAGAAGGACAGAACGGTACTAACGATTCGCTCTCTCTTTCTATTCCCGGTTATACTTTCTGCAGCTACAGTGAGCAGTCCAGTACTATATGTCGATGGTTTAATGTGACAGGTCGCTCAAATATGGCGGACCAGATGGAAGCTATTGCCGAGGTGGACGAAGTCTGCGAAATTAATGAAATGAGAGTAAGAAATCCGCAAGTTTTTCAAGAGAGACGTGATCCGTTTGAACTGTTTAGTAATCGTGAATTTCGAAATAGATATCGCTTATCGAAAGACAGTGTACGATTTGTGATCAGTTTAGTGAAAGATAGGTTAGGATCTCATATCGGTCACCACAACGACATATCCGCAGCAATGTAGGTGCTCGTAGCCCTGCATTTTTGTGGCAAAGGATGCTACTGGACAGAATTAGATGAGTCATTACCATAAGTCAATGCTCTTTGTGAAAAATTAGATGAAAATAAATTATTATAATACTCTGTCATTTGCATGATATCAATAAAATTATTATACATTTTAGGAGATCTGCATGGCATTTTCCAGCCTAGCATATCCGGAATAGTTGCAAGAGTGTCTGATGCTATTGCTACACTGCTTCCACGGTTTGTTGCGTATCCAGCTAGAATGGAAGGCCTTAAAACGGAGTTCTACAACATAGCTCACTTTCCTGGGGCTCCTGGGGTATTGATTGTACCCACGTTGCAATAGAAAACCCCAGTCGGGAGCGAGCTACGTTGTATGTTAACCGTAAAGATTATTATACTATCAACATGCAAGTAGTGTGTGATGCTCAGCGACGAATTCTGGATATTGTTGCCAAATGGCGAGGCAGTGTTCATGATGCACGTATATGTGACTCGTGCTCTCTGAAGGAAAAGTTTAATGTAAGCATTTTTTCACTTAAAAGTATGTTTGATATTAGATAATCAGTGAAGTAATAATATATTTATTCTTATTTAATAGGCCTGGAGGATAAAGAGAATCTTTCTTGGGGATGCTGGATACCCATGCATGTACGCTAAAAGTTATCCAAGATACCGAAATCAGAGTATTCACAATTTACTTGAAACCTTCCTGAATAGAACTGAAGCCGTTGTATAGGGCCTCTATCCATCCTTACTACAGTGGAGACTCAATTAACCGGACTAATCGTTGTCGTAAGTCATTCGGATAATCGAAAATCCGGATAATCGTATGTATGAAGAAAAGCGATTTTTGTAATACATATGTATTAACTCTAGAAAGATAACCTACGTCGCCCACGTATGGTTATCTTTTAGGTACATTGTCATATGGTATCTTTCTAGGATTAATACGTAATGTTAGATGTTTATTCAAAACAACAAAAACAAATTAAACTTATTAAAATCAACAACATAGGACAGTCGCTGTAGTTTAATTTTTTCTTAAAATATTTGGTAATTGTCATTTGACGTAAACAAATTTTAGATTACAATTTTTAGATACCATTTTTTTTAAACTAGACTACAAAGATATTTGCTCGTGATGGACAATCCGGATAATCACAAATCCGTATAACCGAGGTCTGGATAATCGAGTCTCAACTGTATTTCCAAAAAGGTAGAACTGAAGCCGAATTTAGGGCCTCTACCTTATCCTACCAAATCATTAATATAAATCGAAACATCGATCAACATCTCATACATCATCAGGACTTGGATAAGACTGGTCATTCACCCCAACGATCTAATTGAGATTCAATCGCATATCAAAGGAAATTCAAATATACTAGGAATACGAGATTCGAGTAAGTACAGAATTATGCCTAAACGAAGTGGTAGGAAAGTTCAATTATGTAAATTATTCAGACAATTCGATAAACCATACACTCAGAACCAAACAAAACCAACGAGCCAGAAGGATCTAGGCGCGACAAAGTATAAGATTCACGAACAAAACAATTCTATTCAATACTTACCGTGGAAATTGATTCCCATAGAGTTCTCAAAACTACCAAACGATCTACCTACCGAGGAATCACTTAAAAATAGAATATTTCCTGATCCACGAAGACATATTTTGAGAGATTATCACAACTTCAAATCATAAAATCGATAGGCCTTGTATTAACACGTGGACGTGCTGATAAAGTTGACCGAACCAACGAATCATCCCTTTTATTACAAATTCCATTTACGTCGCTTGATTGTCCGGATTTAGCGATCGTAACAGTATAATAAGAAGGTACAGAAGACTAGCCTTTTCCTGATTCTGTCCTGATAGCAGGGAATATGTTCCGCAAGGACTTCGTGCGAAGACATTTCGCATGAAGGAGTGCCTGCATTGCAGGGGACGCTTAGGCTCTAACCGATCTGCCGTATCTAATCATCAATTGTACATTGCCTTTCGATGAACATATCTGTTTCAAGTTCTATGAAAACTAAACAATTCAAATGGATTAAGTTCCTTTCGAAAACCTTGTCGATTTTTTTCTCTCATTTCAATAAATTAATCTTCACTTTACATTATATTACTCATATTTTTATTTATAATTTATCCATACCATTAATAAAAAGAGATACATATGTACAAGAAAAAAAAACAAGTTTTTTTAATCATAGGAAATATATTTACAAAAGTTTTTTTGTCGAAGAAAAAGCATATATCATACAATTTGTAAGCGACAATCGTGGTCTAGTAGAGAATAAAACGAATAATGCTAGATGCATAGCTGTTTCGTAAGCTGTCATATTTTTTTGCAGCTTCTTTGGTACAAACACGGAGGAGGTCCTATCCCCACGACTTCTTTTTCCTACTTCCGTGGAACACGACAGATCTGCCTGAGGTAGGTTCGACTGCATGGGTACTAATTCACTCAAATATATTTTGACCAAATTAAAAATTGCTACTTGTCATTTTTATAAATTAGTCACCAATCACGCAGATTTAAATCTTTTGGACGTAAAATACAACATAATAAACAGATAAGGAAGATGACAATACGAATACAAATATATCAAGTGTTATTATACCCAGTTGTCGGATCCAGTTCGTATGTCACTTCATCCTCAGGCATTTCCGCGGTGCTCAATTTTGAGTTCGTTCTTCTCTGCAAATGTGTATATATTTCAAATAATATATATAATAATGTAGATTAATATAATTAATTAAAACTATAACATGAATAATACATACTAGACTATCGGAGTCGTGAGGATTTTCATCCTCCAT
Source organism: Trachelus iudaicus (assembly GCA_030142595.1). Taxonomy (NCBI): domain Eukaryota; kingdom Metazoa; phylum Arthropoda; class Insecta; order Hymenoptera; family Cephidae; genus Trachelus; species Trachelus iudaicus. The sequence goes on along the minus strand of JARQTH010000766.1, from coordinate 15,042 downwards.
AAAATCCTCCGGGAAAATTTCACTGATTGTGAAATTGAGCCCGGAAGGTTCTGAGAGTGCAGAACCACCACCTGTACCATTCGTATGCTTGCGATAGCAACAGATACTTTTTTTGCCGAGTTTTCACCTCTAATATCTTTCCATTCCCTCTTAATTCCAGTCGCTGCCATTTTCTCTGTTAGTTCCATCCATTTGTCTCTTCTAATCTTTTGCAATCGAGCATTATTTGCTTTATTCTCTAGTATATCACGATTGTCACTTACAAATGGTATGATTAATGGTTTTTCTTGACGGTGAAATGCTCTTTTTGTTGCATGATGATCTACAACGATTTATATGTTTGTCATTTTCATGTCGTACCTGTCATATAATAGTTATACAGAAAGAGAATTATTGTGATTTCGAATTTCAAATATGGTAGCTGTGTCCACCAAATATGAAGTTCGTGCTTTCCGTATGCCACCGAATACTCCCGGACATAATCGAATATGCCCGAGTCTTCCTAAATGATTCCGAACGCGGTTGAAACTACATGTTACAATACAATGCTCCCTGTTAGCGCATCTTTAGCTAAAATCGGCTAAAAAGCGAGTTCTGAATACGATCACCAACAACTCGGCACAGTCACTTTTAACTGATAGTGAATCTGTTAATGACCTTAAGAGCGAGTTCTGAATACGGGCTTAAATATTTTTATACTATTGTGAAAGCACCCTTATATTAATTAAAAATTCGGTGTGAACGGTAGCTTTACGTATAAAATGTATTTGATTGTGTTGTGTATTCGTAAGTTACCAACAGCATCCAGAATACACATAGCTAAAGTAGGCAAAGCAGCCAGCGCCATTCGTAGCGTGAAAAAGTAAACGGACGTGCGAAGACGACGACGACGACGACGACGGAACTGAAATAAAATCATCTCGCTCGCCATCTCAATACGTCCTGATCTCGTACACTAATCGTATTGAACTTGGTGGCAATCACTTCAGAACCCTCAATTCCTATAGTGAATGTATCAATAACTTTTTCTCATATATAGCGGTTAATAAGATATTTTGTTCCAAACACAGGTATAAGAGTTGACTCAAGTAAAGAGTCTCGGCGAGCTATGCCCTGTACAGCCGGTTGCCTGTACTTGGCGCGAGACTCGACCGAGTCTCTTGATACGTAGAAATTTACCTTTCAGAGATGCAAGAGAGAAAACTAATTGCCGACAAATCAATTGATTTTGGCATATTGACTTCTAACGGTGCTTATGACGATAGTATATAATTTATTTTCAACTAGATTTAGTTTCTGAGAAGGAGTAACTAGTTAGGTTTCCATCTTTGACCTAGACACCTGCCTAATAAGAAACCACTGTTTTTCTAAAACACTTTAATTCACTTTTCCTCAGACAATGTTCTTTAATTTCTTCAATATTCATACATTTCTCGGACCTCTTTTCATATTTTCCGGGTAGTTCCTTTAGATATCGTGACGCCACGATGCGTCTGACGCCCATCCGGCATTTCACTAACAATTAGGCACTTACATGCTTTTAGCGCTCATGAGCATTGCATATGCCGTTCGACTTACAATTAGTGCTGCGAGCGCTCACAGAAGTTACTTCTCGCTGCGTTAGATCGCATCAAGTCGTTCTCATAGACGTTTTTTTCATCGAGGGCAGTTTGAGCATGAGCATCTAAGCGCACTAATTCATAAACGAACATCGGTGCACAAAAGTTAACCAATTTCTTTATAACATTTATGGAGTATGAAACTATATTATTACTCGATACAAGCAAGTGAAAGTATTACTTATAAAGTAATCATTCAAATGCATTATTAAATATTTTTATTTAATATTAATAATAATTACAAATTAGTAAGTAATCAAAGCATCTTCCAAGTATTCAAAATAATAATTATTTAATTTTATTCTCTGTAAAGCAACCAAACATGGAAAGAGATCCACGCCCATATCGTAATCGTCATCACTATCACTATCATTATAGATTACGTCAAATACTTCTATTATTTTAAAGTAAGATACAACTTGATTTCCATCCGTCATGTTGGTTTCCATTACTGCTTATAACGCCAAAATGAACGTTCTATTGGATCTATCTAACCTTAAGCGGAAGCACGCACAATCTAACCTGACCAAATATATACACAGTGCCCATAAGCGTGAGCGCTGAAAGCGTGTAAGCGGCCAAGTCGAACACACCCTATTGACGTCTTCATGAACCATGAGGCTTTCAATAGATTCTCTTATATATTTTGCATTAGTTTATTTTATTAAATACTGATGAATGAAATTTTTAACGTCTAACTTCAATTTTTATTTCTCTCATAGGACGATATCCATAAACGATAACAAACATGCCTTTATGAATTCGTCTGTAAGTTATAATCCTAAAATGAATCGTACTTTCAATTGTTCACAATCTCATAATAATATTATACTCATTGAGTATTATTTCGGAGTCGCTTGTGGTATTGATCGGTATATCGCCGTCCCTGTTCAGAGCTCTGGACTCAAATCCGTGTCGATGAGTGCACTATAGCTAACTAAACCTCACACGTACTCTTCTATAAATGCGCTATAATAAGCATTGTGCGACCTAGCTGACAGCTCATACATTCTAAGTGGTTGCTGTGAAATGGAGATCAATGTTGTTATAAGCGATAAGTCCGACTCCAGAGACGCCGCCGGCGAGCGGTCGATAGCTTCAATTATCGATCGCATAGATCCTATCCCAGCAGGACACAGCGACTCCTCTGACACCGACGAGGGTCAGTTGATTACCGACACACCTGTGAAGAAACCGAAAGGGAGACCAACAATAAACGCGTTACTACGCAGAGTTCGAAGCCGTTACAAATGCTCGGTGAGACTTTTTTCTTATCAAAAGTAAAAAGGATGTAGAAAAAAAACTGGGTGAGATTTCTTCCGCCGATTCGCCAAGCCCTTTTAAAAGATTCAACAAGATCTGAGATCTGCTGAATGCCCCGCTGCTGGCACGCTTATCGACATGGTGCGGAAATCTTCTCCTACTGAAGATCCACCAAGTTTGTTACAGAAGCAATTGCATATGCCTATTGGAAAAGATCCCCACATTGCATTGGTAATCGCCGATAGGACCCCCGCCAGCAAAAGTGAAAGTGTTACCAAAGAAGATGTCCCCTTTGCCGACGATCGGGCGGTAAACGACATTCGCGCTGTCACACCGTTACAACAAATTCGAATGGCTGGCGAAACAATTATTATAGATGAAACAAGAAAACAAAATTCAATTTCATTCCCTCAACACTAATGTAATTGCATCGTCCACAGAAATCAACAAAAAAAATTGATGAACTGAAGACTGAGATAAAAAACGACAGAGAAGATGCCAAGAGGAGTGAAGTAGCGCTGGAATCCAAATTGACCTTAAGGATGAATGCTTTAGAAGCTGAATTTCGTGCCGGGAGATATCAACCTCAAAATCCTGCCGATCAACCTGGGATTTCGCCTGCAGGAATGGACTCGGAAAATTGCGCCAATCTCAAGCAACTGAATCCCAAGATCAAAAATCAAGAGAAATCACTCAGGAAAAATAATATCATTATTAAAGGTTTGCAGTGTGACCCGGCGAATTGCAAGAACAAAGTCAAATAATTTCTCACTTCCAACTTCCACCTCGAAAATGTCGAAACCAAAGTCCAGCATGTCAGGATTCTTGGGAAGACGAATAAAATCATCCGAGCTATAATGGACTCCGAGGAAACGAAATCTTCGATTATAAAGTGGAAGAAAGAAAGGACCGGCAACAGCGTTTTCATCGAAAACGATCTAACATTCCTCGAAAGAAAGATTGCTTTCAAAATAAGAGATCGTATCAAAACCGAAATGGCGCTTGATAGAGAGGTAAAAATCGACTATCACAAACTACAAATCAACGGAGTCGAGCACCTTTGGAATTCCAAGGACAAAAGCTTGGTACCAGCAGCCGAAAGTCGTCCCAGGGCGACGGAAATAGCAGGAGAAAGTGAAGCTCAACCGACTGCAAAAAACTCAAACTGAATAAATTGTCAATCGCTTTCTGGAATGTCCACGGAATAAAGAATTTAGAAAGATCTTTTTTCCTTAATTCTGCGCATATGATCTGCGCCTGCCAAACCTGATTGGACAACCAACCTGAACATTTATCGAGAAGTCTCTACGAATACAAAAGCTGCTGGGCGAACGCCCAAAGGCAATATAATGTAGGAAGACCTAGCGGCGGCCTGGCAACCCTGAAGAAAAAAAACTTGAAATGGACGGTGATAGACAAAAATAACTGATAGATCTTCTAAATAATCCGTCACAAAAATTTCAATATTATCGTGCGTCTACAAGTAAAGCACGAAGCTGCTTTTACCGTCATCGGTGGCGATTTCAACACGAGGGTCGGCGAAGAAGAGGATGAAATTCCAGGTGAAGTATTCGAGGACACGGTACTCTCCTCGATGCCACAATCTTGTGATAAAACTGTCAACGCCCGAGAATCGATGTTAATGGACTTTATGGATGAAAATGGTTTTATATTCGTGAACGGGAGATCTCCGTGCGATCAGCCTGGACAATTCACGTTCATTAGCACAGTTGGTCACAGCACCATCGATTTAATATGGGCGAACGTTCCGAGTTTAGAAGCGATTGATGATGTTTATGTGGTAGCGAAATTTCTCCCTCTGATAATTTTACGGTTATTCTAATGCTAAACTTGCGATGGCACGACGTTGATGTTTGTTCTAACAACTCTGCAGTATCTTAGTCCGCGGTCACGAAATTGAAATGGAAGTCCGAGTTGACGAAAACTTTTCAAATGGCACTAAAATTCTCTAACATAGTTTCTTTTAATTTCGGCGACTCAACACCGAAGGATAAGTTCGAAAACTTTTTAAAAGCCATTACAGGTGTCGCTAAATCTTAAAACATGGTTTCAGCTAGCTCGGAACGCACCTTTTATAGAGGAATGTATCAAGACAAACCTTGGTTCAACGCAGAGGTAAAGTAGGCTAAAGCGAAGGCGAAATTTGCGCTAAAGATTTGCAAACAGACTAATTTGAATGCGACTGAAAAAACCATTTATTTGACATGTAAAAGCAACTACGCGGTACTGTTGAAAAAAAGAAAAATTCGCATGCCAGCGCAGTAAGAAACAAAATTGCAAATATTAAAAATAATATAGAGTTTTGGAAAACCGTGAAAGAATGCAAGTACACACAGAAAGAAATTGCTACTCTTACCGTTGAACAAAGGGAAAATTTTTACACAAACATTTTACACAAAGTTTAATTGGAAACGTTTTCCCGTTTTTATATTCTGATATAACTCTGGAGGAATTTTTAGCTTGTATAAAGTGCAAATCGGGCAAAACTCCCGGTCTTGATCAGGGGTCAAACGAATTTCTAAAAAATTTGCCTCCTAACTGGATATCTGTATACACTTGTCATGCTAAACAAAATCTTCGAGGCTGGCACAGTCACAGACGAATGGGCCAGAGTCGCACTGACAATGTTGTACAAAAAAAAGGCGACAAATTTGACCCTGCGAATTATCGTGGTATAGCTTTAGTCAATAACATGACAAAACTGTTTACGCAGATCATCTGCGACAGACTAAACGCCTGGGTCGAGCAATCTCAACTGCTACCCGAATGTCAGACTGGATTTCGAAAAGAAAGGGGCTGCCTAGAAAATATTTTTTCGCTGTTTGCTGGTATCCAGCTGTAGCTCGGATTCGAGAACAACACTGTATTTGTGCTCTTTGTTGATTTCAAAAGAACCTTCGGCACCGTACCGCACGATAAGCTATGGAGAAAACTATGGAAGTTAGAGGAGTAAGTGCGAAGATAATCAGGGTTGTGAAAAGTCTGTACGAAAAGCCAATTGTTCAAGTAAAAGTTTTCAGCAAATTATCACAAGTTATGAAGCCACTGAAGGCGTCCTACAAGGTGAAACTTTGAGCCCTTTACTTTTTATCCTTTATATATCGGATATGGAGTCTTTTTCTCAAATAAAGAACTGACCGCTCTTAATATAAACGGTTACGACGATCTATTGCTCTTGCTCTATGCCGACGACGCGGCTCTCTTTGCGTACTCTCCGGCCGATTTAAGGGGGGAGATTCGTGTAAAATTGTTTTTTGCATTTTTTTTATTATTGCTTAAAAAATTAATTTACCCTCTGAAGAATGTATTCCCGAAATTTTAAACCCAAAAAAAGATTCTAAAGGTCTTTAAGAAGTCATCAAAGTTTGACACGCGCTGAACGTAGGTACACAAGCGAAAGCAGGTAAGTCCGCAAACTTTAAATGCGATTTTCTCAAAAAGTAAATTTTTCCGCGCCGGGGAATATAACTCAAAAAGTAATAGGCCGATTTACTAGAAATTTTGCACAGATATTTGTTAACACATTGGCCTCAGCATGAACCTAAAAATTCATTAAAATAACAATTATGTATTTGCTTTTTTTACAATTTGTTTATAAAGAAAATAAGTCATTTGCAATTTTTCATTTTTCTTTTACTATATTTAGGTTCATGCTAAGCGGAAGAATTTACTTTAATAAAAAAACGTTGGATTATTAATTTTAGTCAACTACAAGGACCTGGGTGTTACCCGGCGCAAATCATAGGAGCCAAGTTTAAGCAGTTACAGCGCCGCCATTTTATTTTTTTCAACTATAAAAAAAATTTTTTCTTGTAGATTTCACCGTCAATATTATTATGTAATTCACTGTGATTAAATAAATGTTCTCGTTTTCTTGTGAAAAAATCTTTAAAAAACAGCATTTTACACGAGTCTCCCCCCTTAAAGAGGAAGATCCGTGTCCTTGAGGAATATTGTGACGCGAATGCTCTGAAGGTGAATATATCGAAGTCGAAACTAGTAGCATTGCAACGCGGCGGTCGCATAGCTGTAAATGATATTAGGTATAAAGGTTAGAAGCTGGAAATTGTATCGTCGTATAACTATCTCGGCATCCTCTTCGCTTCCTGAGCTCTCGGACTTCGAGCTGCGAACCCTGCAATAGAGAAAACTAAAATAGCCTCAGGTGTTGTCTTATCTATTTTAGCGAGAGCTAAGTCCGGTTCGTGGACAAGTCAACTAAAACTGTACAACAGTATCAGCATTGCGACTTTATTGTATGCTGTTCCGGCGTGGAGCTTGAATTATTTAGAGTTAATCGAAAAAGCGCAAGTAAATTACTTTAATAGACTGTTGCTGCTGCCAAAAAACACGCCCGGTTACGCTCTTAGACTAGAATTAGGAATTGTGCCCATTTCTTTCCAAGCCATGCGTCTGATCTGGGTTAGGTTAAGAAAGTCCTCTTTATGAGTAATGACAAAATGCCTAAGAAAATATTCCTCAAGACTAGTCGAGTTACCGAACAATAGATCAGGGGCCAAAAGTACAATTGGGCATGGCAGCTTATAGATCTCATTGCCGTACACGGATTCGATGAACTGTTAATCAAATCGATCTTCGCAGATTGGGCACGTGCAGAATCACAATTTTTCTGTGTTTATAAACAGCATTTGAGGGCTAAAGATTTGGACGACTACGTTAATTCGACTTCACTGCAATTTTGGTTTCCGAGAAACACCGACAACGAGGCGGTCCGCTATATGCGGGTACCCATATAGGAACTGCCAGCACTTGCAGCAGGGCCGACACTCGGCCAGACAATGGCTACCAATAATTGGCCAAGCATGGTTAACCAGTTCTGAGCCATCACTGGTTAACTCCTGGATGCCGTGACTATTTAATGACTTACGTTTGCTTTTAAAATCCCGATATTAAACGATGTATATAAGTATAATAATATTATTACAAATTTTTAGAGAGAGTTACACTGGTACTATACTCATAATGTATTATGTGTCTTGTCCATACCTTTTCTTTCATTAATTTGCTATTGTATGAATTGTTACACTTGTCAGGCATGATTTATTATTAATACCTATACAAACAATTTTATGGATTTTTGGTTAAAATATCGGTTTAATGCATATAATAAGTTAATTGAAGTGAAAAATAAATCTCTTGTGATAACGCCATATTTATGATTTCTGGCCCAATCTAAATTCAAACTATACTCTACGTCGTGGTTACTATTATAGCACCGTATGCCAGAGGTGGGCAGCAAAAATTATGCAAGTCATAATTTACTGTTTTAATTACAACCAATCCGAGTAATTGTAATTTTTTCAGTTAATTACAATTACAAAAAGTAATTGTCATTTTTCTGGTCAATTACAATTACTGAAAGTATAATTTTTAAATAAAATAAAGTTATAACTACTCAAATTATACATTTTCATTTATTTAATTTCAAATAACTCGCAGTAATTTGCAATGATTAATTTTTAATTACAATTTTACTCAAATCTGCCATATACTTTGGCTGCGAAAGCGCTGGTTTCGCCAATCGGCTAGTGTAGTGTGGTAGTTTTTGTCATCGACTGTTGTTGCACTACGTAATAAAAAAGATAAAGAAAAAGCATAGGAAAATTAATTCATAGAACATTGAAAAAATGAATTGCTCTTGACGTGTTAACGTGGTCGAAGTCATGCTATTTTGTGTTGAGGACCGATATTGTAGGAACGTGTTCGTCGCAAGACTTCGTCGAGCATGCCCCCTCTTTCCTTTCCCGCTCAGCTTAGAGACATTATTGTCGACCGGGCTAGTGTACAGTGCTGACGGTTGTCATCGGAATAGTAATCGGAAAATCATGCCGAGCAAAAATTATCACAGATTAAAAAAATGGCGAGATTGACAAAAAAACCAGTCCAGAATTTGATAATAGAATTTTAACGGATACTACAGATGATGGAAGCGTTACATCAAGTAGTGGGGAAATGAACACCGAGAATAATGGAAACGAGTGTCGTGTAGATATCGATTACAAACCATTAGATTGTTAAGACAACAAAGAGTTAAGACTCTCCTTCACCGTCATCCAGTAAAAATACATCCTTGAATAACAATGGAAATGACAGTGCAACGAATGTAAATATTAACTTTAATAGTAGTGAAAACAGTGCTTCTCAGTGCAGTGAAATTGATCACAATAAGATTGAATTTGAAAACAAAATAAAAAAGTGGGTTCTAGACAACTTGGATACATTGTGTCTAAATGTGGTCTCCGATCTGTTGATATTTCTGCAGGAAGAAGGGTACACAAACTTTCCAAAGACCGCGCAAACCTTTTTGGGCACCAAACATCATCGCACTGTGCAGCAAATGCGAAGTGCTAAAAGCACATACGGCCAATATACAGCGTGTTCGTTAATTGCCTGACCCGGTGGGTATGGCGGTGTTCAGGAGGCTTCACTGATCACGAAAATAACCTTCGTCTTGTCTCGAAGCTCTTAGTTTTTAAATGGGAGCAGGTCAAAGTTGACCAATCAGAGCGAAGCATCAACAGAAACGCAGGCACCTACGAACTCTGAGTTTTCTTCCCTCGCTTTTGTTTCATAGTGGCTATGGGCAGACTGAAACCAGGCGAAGCCATGCCTATTAGGTGTCACTCGCTGAGAACAGTCATGCACTACGTGAAAACTGCAATATCTTATGATAATGTAGGAAATAATAAAGATCTGACTGTTCTCAGCGAGTGATATTTAATAGGCATGGCTTTGCCTGACTTCAATCTGCCCATAGCCACCGAGAAACAAAAGCAAGGGAAGAAAACTCAGAGTTCGTAGGTGCCTACGTTTCTGTTGATGCTTCGCTCTCATTGGTCAACTTTGACCTGCTGCCATTTAAAAACTAAGAGCTTCCGGACAAAACGAAGGTCATTTTCGTGATCAGTGAAGCCTCCCGAACACCGCCATACCCACCGGGTCAGGGAATTTCGGCACACCCTGTATATATGTAGGTATAAAGCAAATCTTTCAAAAGACGATATCGAATATATACACTGAAGATACAATCGCTGTGTTCGTTCACGTGGAAGGCATGCAGCTCTTTAACAATTCACCAATACAAATATGACCTATAACTATCAAAGTTTTTCATAAAAAATATACTTCCGTACCGTCTGCTGTTGCTATATTTTGTGGCAATTCAAAACCGCATAATGTCGCCTATTTTCTGGAGGACTTTATAAATAAAGCCAATGACCCAAGTGAAAATGGGATAATACTACGTGGGAAAAAATACAAATTTAATATTTTGGGAATTATCACCGATTCACCTGCTAGAGCTTTCTTGAAATGCTGCAAAAAAGCTGGTGGATTTTATGCTTGCGAAAGATGCGTAATAAAAGGAGTGTCGATGGAGATAAATAAAGCGGGGGGGGGGGGGGGAGACAAAGACGCAACCACAAACGTGTTTAACCCGAGGTTGAATGTGCGAATCGTACAAAACAATCTTTCCAAGAAAAACAACAAAAAATGCAAAAAAAGAACATTGAATCACCTTTGCTATACCTATCTAATTTTGACCCAGTAAAATTAGTGATTTTCGATCCAATGCATCTTCTGTATCCTAGTGTTATGAAGTCACTACTGGACAAATGGATTTCAAGAAAAAGTTTCACACGTCTGAAAATCGTCGACTCCAACCGACTCAAAGACCGAATGAAGTCCTTAACACCTGACGTACCACGAGAGTTTCAACGCAAAAAGTTTAATCTCAATCTCATCGCGCAATAGAAAGCCACTCATTATAGATTCGTCCTCCATTATTGTGGATGGATTGTATTCAAGAACATTTTATCCTGCAATTTGTACAACCATTTCATGCTGTTGTTCGTAACACGTCGTATACTGAACAGTGATGAATTAATAACGACTTGTCAAACGTACGCTAAGGAAATATTAAGGAGGTTTTTTAGTCTGCTACCATCACTATATGGGCAGGATTCACAGGTCTTGACTATGCACAATCTGATTCATCTTGCTGACGATGTAGAACATTTTGGACTACCTCTAAGTCATATCTCAACATTTTGGGGTGAGAGCTTCATTGGCACCTTCAAAAAGCTTGTTAAGTCACCAAAAAAACTTCTAACTCAAATTGCGAATCGATTGTCGGAGCTCGAGTCAAGCAACAGAATCAAAATTAAAAGAATTTATGATGTCACAGCATGCGTTATTGATAGAAAGGCAAAATTATTCACTTATCAGGAAAAACAATTCATTACTATAACCAGTGTAAACATAAAAGGTGCAACATTGGAGAACAGCCATCCAAACAATGTTGCATTATTGAATGATGGAAGAATTTTCAAAATAAAACGAATAATTGTAGAAAGCGAAGCCGAGACTAAAAAACCATATCAACTTCATAACTTGTATATGTTGGGTAATGAGGGAGAGGATACAAATAATGCTTTTGAATTTCCAACGCCATCTCGAGCCCTAGGAATTGTCACTATTAGTGATTTTGCACTTGGTCAGCAAATTATTTCAGCAAGAAGGATTAAAAAAAATGCGTCCTCCTACGTTTTAATGAGCGTTTTTATGCAATTTCAATGCGACATATTTGATTTACCAAAAAACACATACGGAATGTAAAGATAAACTGGACAATAATTAGCGTCCATCACTTGTTATTATTTGATTGCAATACGTCATAATGACATTCAAACCATCGATATGAACAATAGATTAATGTTGAAAGTACATTTTTCTGTCACTGAAAAATGAAATATTGAATACTGGAAATAGTGATTGTGTAACTTAAGTTTGTATAATAAAATCATGCTATAGTGTAGTGAGGACGAACGTAAGATGTCTCTAGTAATGCTTTGTCAAGCGCACTGGTCTTTGTTTTCTCACGCAGTTCAGTAGCAGTATCGCCAACCGATGGGTGTAGCGTGGTGACATTTGTACTCGCCTTCTATTGTACTAAAATAGAGAAAAGAGAAAAAATAAAACGAGAAAAAATTATTGAACACCGTAAAAGTGGATTTATCTTAATGGGTTAAAGTGATAAAGTTGTGCCATTGTGTGCCAGTGAACGGTGACCCACGTGTGCGTCTTTGCCGCGAAACATCGTCGGGCGCGTCCCTCTTTTCATTTCCTTACATCTCACAGGCATCATCGCCGGCTGGCTAGTTTAGCTTTTTTGCCATCATTGCCGATTGCTATTCTATTGTATTACGGAAAAGAACCTAATAAAAAAGCGCGGAACAATTGATTCATTGAACACTGAAGGACAGAAATTCTCCTAATATGATTATGTAGTCAAAGTTTTGCTATTTTGTGTTGAGGACCGACGTGTTTGAACGTGTTCATTGCAAAACTTACCGAGCACGCCCTTTCTTTTTCTCTTCCTGCGCATAATAGCGACATCATCGCTGATATGCTAGTGTAGCGTTCATCGCCGAATTCTATTGCACTGCGTTACGAGAAAATCAATAAAAAAAACATTGAGCAAACTAATCATCGAAACCCAAGAAAAAAGTTCTGTGTAATGTGCTGAAGTAATAAAAGTTGTGCTTTTGTGTATTAAGAACCCACGCGCATAGCGGATTTGTCGAGTCTCATATATACCAACACGTCTGCGCAGCCTGCCGGTGTGTTTAGCCATCCTCGTGTTTGCATTGCAACCGAAATAAGGAACAAATTCGAGGTAACAGTTAATTCTTCGTTAATTTAAATGTGATCAAGAAGATGTATTTTAAGATGGCTGCCGACAAAGAAAACGTATCCGATGAATACATGTACACCGCGGGACATTAATGCCGTCCTTGGGTGGAGCTAGTAGGAAGCGTGTGTGGGGGCGACCGGCAGTGGCGACTGATGGCGAGCAAGCGAAGCCGACGCGTGGAGGGGGTAGCCTATTCCCCTCAATCGGGACGGCAATATTGTCACGAGCCCAGGCGTCCCGCATAGCAGTGTCTCACAGAATTTCAACATGAGTCCGCATAAAACCCTCTCACTCGCAGTTAGTGGAGTCTCAGAGATAGCCTGCACTGCGTGTAAGAGCGTCTCACTTGCGTCTAACGCTAGTCGCCCATAAAACTCTCTCACTCGTTGCCGCCCTGCTCAGAAGCTACGCTCTCGGGTTGATTCATATAGTTATGTCAATGCTCTCGTAAGATTTCGTTATTGTTTAGTTGAGGTCGAGGTGCTCGAATCTGCCGTGAGGAGACAATCTCGACGTACCGAGTTGCCCAGCAGAGGAGAGTACCCGACGGAGACGTCTCCACGGACCAGCAGAATGGAGATGGGCAAAGGGCTGTAGAGCAGGCGGAGATAGTTGTGTTACGGTTAAGGAAAGGAGAGTAACCTCCTGCCCGAGTTAAGGATGTGGTGCCCAGCTGTCGCCCGATGCCCTGAGGAAGCGGCGGTGGAGGATCTCCAAGAAGTTACGTACCGATTCGTTAAGGAACGCTCTCGATTTGGTTTAAAGGGACAACTCGAAGGAGATAGAAGAGTTATCGGCTATAAGGATCTCGACCAATCAGATTGATTAGTTCTCAGATTTGGCTATTGTCAAAGCAGTCTGTCTCGGGGCACCGACCGAGGTGTCACGAGCTGGCTCGCGCTCCCGTGCTATCTGTTGATTGTCTTTCTTGTCGTGTTTCGGTACGGTATAGCAAGTTCTCATTCGTACAGTTCTCGCGTTGCTCTTGCGATATAATTCATAGAATTTCCTTGAGTGTTTTGGACGTGTAGTGCTGTGCCTTACAATTAATGCAATGTCCACCAGAGTGTCTTTTGGATACCGTTCTCGGCTTCCACGGATTAGCTGCACCAGCTCCGGTGAGTTCTCCCAATTTATTAATTGGTGAAGGGATCTCGATAGATAGTTAAGACTCATTCTCTCACGTTCTCGATTCGCTGCTCTTTGCCTCTCGCAAAGAGCCTGCCTCTTACTCCGACCCTCTCTACCTCAACCTAGCAGCCTGAGCGGCCGTGCATTTCCGCAACCGTCTGCTCTCATTCGTGCATCCAGTTGCGTTTGCTGATTTTACGCGACCCCAAAGATCAGCACCCACGGTTGCGTTTCCCGATTTTACGCGTCCCCAAAAATTGACAGGATCCGTTACGCTATCGCCTCGTCTGATAGGTTCCATCAGAGTTCTCATTTAGGCGGAGTTGGGCCTGTTCCACCCCAACTCCCAGTTTATACCGACTCGTCAGTTCCCGGTGAAAAAATAATTGGCTGGCGCCTGGCTTGCGGATGTATGACCGACGGGTGGACGGCCGCAGGTAACGTAGTAGGTTGGTTCTCGAAGATAGTCCGCTCTCGGATGTTTTGCTATCGGTGTCGAGTTCAGGAAAAGAATTACGTTACAAATTTTATCTCAACTACATTTAACAAAATTTCTTAGCCTTTATAACATATATTTTTATAGTATTATGTACAGATTAATATACGTAGTTAAACACTCGTGTTGTTACGAGCTGGAAACTTGATCAACATATTCCTTTCAGTTTCTTCTAAATCAGCTGACATTTCATCCACATTACTTCATCGAAAATGAAAAAAAGTTTGAAACAAAATTTATCTTTACAAACATTTTGATAAAGGGAACATAACTATTTTTCAGATAAATTATTTCAAATATCTCTTTGTTATTCTTCAAGGGATGATAAGACACGCGTACGTGCTCATACATAGCAAGAGAGAGACACTGCATCTAACGATTCATATGAATAATGTAGGCAACTGGTGATATTCCTGGGCTATATCTTTCATAATCTGATTGGAAAAATAATTTGTGATTGGTGTTCTGAAAACGTTTCGATGTAAGCTCCAACAATATGTGTTACGGCCGTCTAAATGCCACACTCCTTCTGTCCCTCCTCTCCCCGTCAGCACCCCTCTGTACCAATGTTAGCGAAACGTCAAGGACCATAACGATTATAACTGATCCACGACGATCGTGTGTTTTTTACTGTAAGTTATAAATTATAATTATTAAGGGAACTTATTAGATAATACACGACATCTCACACTCTCTCACATTTTCAGAAAACACATCTAGACTGACAAGGAACATCACTTTAGTGTCCCCCTCCGATTTTGATGAAACTCAACTATGTTGTAGCGCATGAAAATCTA
>JARQTH010000765.1:0-21240 GCA_030142595.1 Trachelus iudaicus | reverse complement strand
TGACTTAAATACTTGGCCTCAATAATTTGATTTCAATACTTTTTGTTGGAGGAACGCACAGCACTCCTGTACTTGGCTTAGTTTTTTACACGTAAGTGTTTTTTGGGGGATTAATTTGTCTTGAAAAATGCTGATTTTCTGGAAGTTAACCTCCATATCTCTCGAGCCACATATTATGACGGCAACGTTGCAACCGCGCGCTTTTTGAAATATGCACCAATACTTTCCTAACGACGAAATGTGCACTACACTTGTATAGCAAATTATACAGAAGTGACTGGAAATGTAATGACTGAATCGGCTTAAAGAATGAAATCAAATCAATTAATCGCAAATAAAATAATTGTAGTTATAAAAAAAGGATGCGAAATAATAACACATCTAAAAAATAGAATAAAAACACATATTTTGGAATCGAGTTCAATGATAATATAATTTTTCAATTACATAACAAAGTACATAGAATCTCAAATCTAGGAAAGTAATACATTTAAGGGATTAGGGGTAGTCAGAATTTTCAAAAAATCGATTTTTTTTGCATTTTCTTAAAGTATAATATCTTAAGCATATTTTCTGAAAATTTTAAGTGAATCCGACAAATACTTTCCGAGTTATTCAGCAATTAACAAAGAGCTCTTGGGCGCTCCGGAACGTTTGAGAGCAGGTAGTTAGCAGCAGCTGCAAAAAGAGAGCTTGCTACTTATACTCAAGATTATCCTCCCTTACCTCCTGATGTTTTAAAAGCTATCAAACCAATTTATGAAGATCTTAGTAATGACAATTTACTTTCGAGATGTGTAGGTGGATTCAATCAGAATAATAATGAGAGCTTCAACCAACTAGTGTGGAAAATATGCCCAAAAACGATAAATACTAGTTATACTATCGTACAAATTGCTGCACACATAGCTACTAGTATATTCAATGAAGGTACGAATTCATTACTGATCATAATGAATACACTGGGACTTAATTGTGGGCCTAATTCTCATCGGTATGTCGAAAAAATGGATGCTGCACGTGTGAAAGTGGCCGACAAGCGCGCTAACGATAACACTCGAGAAGGTAGAATGCTACGTAGACAACAGCAACTCGATATTTTGGAAGCTTCTACAACGGCTGAAGAACTATTATATGGCCCAGGAATAGATGATTCAGTGTAAGTAATTAAATAATTAGTATTACTCTACATTAATCGATTGTAAAACTTTAAACACGTTTTTCTCAAAACTATGTTTTTTTGAACTGGTGACCACTGTAACTCGAAAACCGCTCGGTAGATTTCAATGAAAATTATACAGCTTTTGGAAAACATAAAAAACTAATGCCTGATCGAAGGATTTTCTTTTTTTTTAAATTTCGATTTTTTATCAACAATTAACTGTTGGTTTTTCCCCGAAAATGTGGATCAAAATTTCCTGAGACTGCCATTTTGTTAATTTAAAAAAAAAAGCTTCGATCAGGCACTAGATTATATATTAATTAAACTAATTTTTTTTATCCGATTGATTTTAGATGAATCTCCAGGGATTTGTGATGGTCACCGCAAGGGACTTCTGTTAGAACTGGATCATCACAAACAGCCATAATTTATACAATTATTATTTTTTTTTTCAAATTTTTGTGAAGTCAAGTCGAAACATTATGTAATGATGCTATATTTTTACTTTTGTAAAATAAAGTAATTTACTGGCAAAAAAAATTATTTAAAAATATCATTTCTTCATGTTGCTGACTACCCCTAACCCCTTAACTCTATTATATTTTATTATTATATTGCCATTTATTCCCTTGCGGGGTACAGCACGGACTCCCGCTCCGCTTACACTAAAACATTACTTATAACTACTGTACAAATTTACTTATTTACATTCTCCCTCTTTCGCACACACCTCATGCCTAGCTCGCCAAAAGAGAAATAGAAATTTCAAAGATAAAACTCTATTGGCTCATTCTCTCCTTCTCTCATGCACTCTCGCCTTCGCATGATTTTCTCCACCTCTCACCCTTCCGACCTCCGTTTCCGTCGCTCCTTTTCTATTCCCCGTCTAATTCTCCTTCCGTCTCTCCCCCCTTTCTTTTCTTATCCTTTCTATTTCGACTAGCCAATTTTCTCCCTGCCCTTTCTCCCCTAGCACTTCTTCTCTCATCTTTTGCCATCCCCTGTCTATCCCCAATCCCGAGCATACCTCCCAAACATATTCCCACGTCTCTGTTCCATACCCATATATTCTGCACCTCTTGTTTTCTTCCTTCTCCTAGTACATTCCTCCATTCATCTCGTCCCCTAACTTAAACCTCGCCACTGCTCCACCTCTCCTCCTTCCAGCCCCTCTTTAGGTATTCCGGCACACCATTCCCCTTAACAAATTTATATTCTTCGTTCCTCTTGGCTTCTATTATCCTGGCCCATCTTTCCTCCCTCTATTTCCTTATTTCTATGTTCATTATATCCTCTCCTCTCATGTTTCCTGACTCCCACCTCTCTTCTACCTCCTCTGCTTTCCAGCCTCTACTTTCGTAACACTCTCTTCTCTCCCCTTCCCACCCCTCTACCCCTTTTCCAGCTCTCACCCTCTTCTTCATTTTCAATCTACATCTTCTCGCTAGCTTCCCCCCTGTTCCTTCCTCCATTTTCTTTTCGTACCCCCAGGCCCTCATTCCCGCCCTTGCTTCTAGCTCCTCCCTTCCTAACTCCTCCCTTACCATATACCCTGGAACTCTTCTTGATACCCCTAACATCATCTTAAATATCTCTCCTGCAGCTTTTCTACCTCTTCTCTTTTCTTCCACCCCCAGATTTCTACCCCATAACTCATAACCGGCCATACCAACTTGTCAAACAGCCATACCCTTCTGCCCCAATCATCTCCGAACTTCCTTTTCCCAATTCCCCATACCTGTCCTAACACTTTCGCTCCCTACTTCACTCTCTTTCTTACTTGATCCTCCTGATCCCCATTCCTCTTTACTATATACCCTAAGTATGTGTACTTTTTTTACCTCTTCCAGTTCCTCTCCCAATCCATCTCCAGATCACCTTTTTAAACCTCCCACCTCCTTTCCTACATCTCATTACCTTCATTTTCTTTATGTTTACCTCTAGTCCTTTCCCTTCCACATATTTCTCCAGCGTCCTCATCATTCGTCTCATCTCATCTTCCTCTCTCGCCATTAACACCACATCATCCGCATATGCTAGAGAGAACACTTTCTTTCCCCCCTCATCTCAACTCCCCCCCCTCAGCTACCCCTCTCCAGTTCCTCGTCTAGGTTCGCTAAGGCTGAGAGGGCTACTTCCACACTTCATTTGGAATTTTATCCTCCCCCACCGCCTTCCTATCCTTCAGTCCCTGTACCACCTCCCTTACTTCCTGCAGTGTGACGTCTTCTCCCTCTTCATCCATCTCTCTTCCTATTAACTCGCCTCCCCTCACTCTCTCCTCCGACCCTCCCAGTACACCTCTAAAATATCTATCCCATTCATTCATCCTGATGTTCTCATTCACGCCCTACCTTCTTTTTCTTCCCCTATTTACTACCTTCCATACCTGTTCCTCCGTCCGTATTGCCTTGATCTCCTCTTCCCATTTCTCCCTTTCCGCCTTCCTCTTGTCATCAGACAGCTTCTTATACTTTCTTTTTTCCTCTTTATATCCTACTTCATCCCCCTTCCCTTTCTTGAACTCCACCAGTTTCTCCTTTCCTTCTCTACACTCCTCGTCCCACTATCCACTTCTCCCTCTTTTCTTTTTCAACTTCTCGGTCTCCTTTAACCCCTCTACAATTTTCCCTCTCAAGCTTTCCCACCCCTCCTCCACACTCTGCTCTCCCCACTCCCACTTATCTATCTTTTCCTAAAACAGATCTATCCTTCTCTCTGACCAATCACCTCTGCCTATTATATCCCCCCTTCTGCTCTGACCCTTATATTGTCTTTTCCCTCCTTCTCCACGTACCCAGACCACTATCGGTAGATGATCTGAGTCCACCTTCCCTTCTACTTCCATCCTCAATACCCTATCTCTCACAATTTCACTCATCACTATGTAATCTATCACCGAACAACCTCTTTCTCCCACGAACGTCCAATTCCCCTCCTCGTCCCCTTCCACACAGCCTTTCAGAATTCCCCATCCTCTTTCATTTATTAATATACTTAATTTTTCCCTTCCTTATTAATACTTCTGTCCCTCGACACCCTTTCCGCCTCTGGACCTTTCCCACTCCTATCAAATACAAAACCTCCTTCCCCTCTCGTTCTGGCATTGAAATCCCCCCCCCCCCCCCTATAATCACTCTGTACTCATCCCCTCTTCTTTCCAGCCACTTTTCCAATAACTCTAGCTTCTTGTCTATATCTTTATTTACATAAATCCCAACTATCCACCACCACTTCTTTCCTAGCTTTATCTCTCTTTCCCACCAGCCCTGCTCTCCGCACTCCCCTATTCTTCCCAGTTCTATCCCTTCCCTAACCCCCATCACCATGCCTCCCTTTGCTCTGCCTTTTCCTTTACTCCTTTCTGCTTCCTGCACCTCCCATTTAAAACCTTTCCTGTACTCTTATTTTATTCCTTCCCAACCTTTCTTATTAACCCATGTTTCTAGCATAACTACTGCGTCCCACGATCTTAACCCTGTCCAGAAGTCCTCATCCTTCCTTTTCACCCCCGCCACATTCCAGAACCCCACCTTATACACTTCCTCCTTCTTTTCCCTTTCCTTACTCTACTTTAATATCCTCTTTCCCCCTTTCGCCTTTTTCACCGCCACACGTTTCCCGTCTTCACCGCCCAATACTCCCCCACCTCATCCCACATCTTCACAACCCCATTCACCCACATTTTCATGTACCCTACTCGCACCCTGTTTCCCTGTGCTCTTTCTTTCAGTGCTTCTCTTTCTATCTTCCATTTTACTCTCCTTTCCTCCACCGTCAGGTCATCTATCCTTTCTCTTTCTCCCTTCAGCTTACTCTTTGCCCTCATTACCTCCCTTTTCTTTTCCGGCCCTCCTAGCTCCACCCATACTACTCTCCTTCTTTCCCGGTCCGAGTCCTCCTACTCTTCTGATCTTCTTTCTACCTCCTACGACTCCTATTATCTCCCAGATCCTGTCTACCTCCTTTACGTATTCTTCCGCTTCTCGCATTTTCACCCTTTTTATCACTATATTGTTCTTTCTTATTTCCCGTTCTCTCCTATCCAATCTAACCTCCAGATCTCTCATCCTTTTTTCCTCTAGTGCTTTTCTTCTTCCCCCTGTATCTACCCTCTCCTCTCCATTTACCCCATTTCTCTCCGTTTTCTCCTTTTCTAGTCTATCTTTTTCTAAGCATTCCACTTTTCTCTCTAGATCCTGTATACTTTGCCTCATCTTAACTCTTTCTTCTTCCCATTGTTTCCTGATCTCCTCTCTCTCTTTCTTCCCTTCGCTCGCTAGCTCATCTACCCTCTCTCTTGTTCTTTCACACTCGGATCTCAATACATCTTCCATCCTCCTCATCATTTCTTCCATTCCTTTTGTTTCTGCCTTCTTTGCCGGTGATCTTTCCACTTTCCTACTCCTTTTAAAAAACCTCCGCCTCTTCCAACTCCCTCGTCTGCCTCTTCTCTCCCTTTGCCTCTCTTTCTTCCTTTTTCCCCTCACAGTTGCTTCTACCAGATCTCCCTCACTTGCTGTTCTCCCTATCCGTACTCTCTCAAGCGTTAAATTCCTTTTCAGGCCCCTGCCCTCTTCTTCCATAACCGCTTCCTTCCTTACATGCTCCCGTTACTCCCTTCCTTACCTGTCCACGCTATCCTGACCACCTGCCCTCTACCTTTCTATCTGTCCTATCAAACTCACTTGATTCCTTCCTTACCTTCTGTCTCCACCTGTCTGTCCTTCTTCCTTGTTACCTGCCTCCTGCCTTTCCCAGTCCCTCTGTACGTCTAACCTCACTCTCTGTCTCCTTTTCTATCACCCTTTTAGCTCACCCTCCTTACCCTGCTTATTTATGCTGATTTATTCTCTTTGTTCCCTATTTCTTCATTCTTCTAACACTATTTTTTCTCTGTCCCTTTGCCCGTCTCTTACACCGCACACCGTTTGACTTTTTTACACTGTCACTGTACACCTTCCCACCACATCGCCGGAAACGGAAGTCCGATACATTTAACTAAAGATGATTATCTTTTTGTTTTTAATCTTTGGAAAAAAAATCTATAATCACGAAATATTTTTTTCCAAAAAATCACAGATTTTTTTTGACACGCTTCTAGATTTAGTCACTCTTACATTTCCATTTTCATCCTCACCCAAAAGATTCATTAAGCCCATCAATTTATTTTTTTGGTAAACTTCTAATATTAAATCGTAACATATCGACAGCAACGATTTTTTTTCGAATAGCAAGTGACGTACACGATTTTAAAGCATCTAGCTTTTTTAAAGCTTTTCGTAACTCCTCATCAAGTTTTTTTTTTCTTGCGTGATCCCATGTCAATGTATTTAAGAAAAAATTTCATTAGAAATGCCAAGTTTCATAATCACTTGCTCAAGCATTGCAACAGCATCGGCGGCGTTATGAGCGTTAGACGTTGATATTTCCAGTGATTCAGCTAATTTTTCTGATTTATTCTCCTGTTTCCCGGTTAGCTTTGTAACTTTTGCTTCCTCATAGAGGTGACGGTGAAAAACTTGCATGTCGAGATTTTCATGTCACCATGTTCAGCATGTGCCAAAACGTCGAGAAAACACGTTTGGAGAAAATGTCCGGAGTGCGTGGGTGCGTGGGTGTGTGTGATGGTCTCTCAAAATTCAAACGTGTATAACTCAAGAACGGTTTTAGCTGCAGCCTCCAAATTTTGCAGGCATGTGCAGCTCTATAATACCTTCATTGACCATAAATTTCGGTATGATTCAAGCTGCGGCTCGGATTTTATGTCGTATTCAAATTCCCCCAAAAAGACGTTATCACTCTATCGATCGATTTTGTGATAATCGTCGAAATAGTTCTTGACAAAGAGGTTTGTATCCAAGGTTGGTTGGTATTGCAGTTGAGCCGAATCCATCGAGAAGTTTTGAATTTATATTTTTAATTTTTCGAAAAATTAAATTTATCAATATAACTTCCGTCAACTTTGACCGATTGAACTCCAATTTTCCAAATGTATAGAACATCAGTTAACTATGATATGTATCAAATTTGGCGGAGATCAGCAAAACGGATCTGATTATACATAGGTACATTCAAGTTTTTGAATTTCATCCGATTCAAAAATATTAGGCCCGAAGAGATCATGCAAGAGATTTATCCTTACATGCGTTTTCTACAGTATAAAGCACTCTAAGTTGTGAGAGGCATGGGGACTCACGTTAAACAAGCGGCAAGTTGAAACTTGCAATTTGCTTCCTCCGAATCGTAAGTAGTGTACGAAGTCCCTATATGAGGAAGCTAAGAATTTAAATTTTGTATTTTCCTTCCTCTGAATCGTTGGTAGTAGATGAAGATTCATCTACGAGGAAGCCAAAGATTAAGAAAAAAATGAAAATGCTTTCTCATAGAGGGACTTCGTACACTACTTATGATTCGGAGGAAGCAAATTGCAAGTTTCAACTTTCGGCTTTTTTTTAATAATGGGCAACGAGTTTGAGAAGCCATATATCATTGCTCTATAGTGTTGGGTCAGTAAACTTTTTTTAATAGCCTCTACGAGCCTTGGGCGATCAAATGTGCAGTTATGTGCAACTAACACGCATTTGTTTTGCAATCCTCCTAAGAAATTATAAAATTGTAGCATTGCATTTTTAAGAGTAACCGATGTGACTACTTTCCCATGAAATTCTAGCTGCCCTGCGAATATGCGTAAACCAGTTATATTGCTTGCTTTTTCATCAATTTCCTGGGTAGGAGTTACGTACATTGAAAAATACGAACTCTCGTGTTTAGCAGCTATTTGCAAAATATCTGCTGTTTTAGAAAAACCTCCAGTTTTGAAGAACTATTCTGAATTTCAATTATAGGAGGCATATCACCGGTCAATAATCCCATATCTGATTGGTATGTTTGAGGCCCTTCGGAGCATTCCTTCTTGTGTCGCAGTTCTGTTTTTTTTGCTTTTAAAAATAAACGTCTTTTTTTAAACTGTTGGGAACATGATCTTAAATATCTCTTGCTTGCGTTCATATCCACTGTTAGGCCATACTTTTCCGTATATTTTGCAGGTGAGAAAGATAATTTTTCCGCCATTTCATTCATGTATTGTTCTCCGTTATTTTTTTTTATTAATTGCGCATGCTAGTCGAGCATCACTAGAAGCTGTTGTACCATAACTGCGCGTTTTTGGTGTCTTACTAGCAACTGTTGCGTTTAAGCTTTCGTTGACGTTACTTGATACTCCTACTGCAAATCTGTCCGTTCTAGAAGCTATAACGTCAAATATACACCGCAATGCATCAAATAATTGTTCGCTCAAAAATCCATCCCCTATTGCAGAGAGTCTGTACGATGTCGGGTCTGCATGATAGCCACACCACGCTCCGCAATTTTCATGGTTATTGAAACAACGGAATGGAATATTTTTTATTCCTTTGGCCATTTCTGCAGGATCACCTATATTCTGAGCCACGCAATAATTGAAGCAGCGTTGGAGATATTTTATTGCGACCGAAGTGAGATCTGGGATTTTTCTTGATTTTATGGAGTTTATTTACTACCCCATTACTTGTATGATTTTTATCGGAATGTTTTACAACTTCATGCTTACTAGCCGTACGTATTGATCCTATAGCGCTACTGTCGTTATCTCCAATAATAATACCTAATTGAACGCGACATGTTTTGAAAATCGAATGTTCGGTTGCGAGATGCGCTGCAGCTGAGGACTCCATGCCTTAGCAGTACTTTCAAAATTTAATCTGCAGTCATGGTCGGTAGAGTCGTGTCCTTGATCACATTTTCGGAATTTTCTGGTTCTAGAAGTGTACGTAAGTACTTTCTTAGTAAACAATCCTATAAGAGCCACAGATCCCGTAAGACTGTTGTGGTTATGTCCAGTGTCTCTTGTTGACCATACCATGTCGAACGAAACCACAATATGCACTATATTTTCTGGGCGGATGTGAATGAGGTTTCTCGGATTTATTTCAGACAAAATCGGGAAAAGGAAATAAGTGGTGAGATGGGACGGCCTGTAAAAAAAATCCTTTCGAATAAATTTATGAGTTTTATTTGTATCGAAGTATCATTGATTCACCTAAATTTAATTATACAATGTTTCATTCAAAGTTATCGTGTAAACATCGATATACATATATCGTGTAAAAATAAAATATCAGGAGACGCGATAATGGCTCAGCGCCAAGTATCATAAGAAATCCTGCTCTTATGTATACGCGAATATTGCCGTTTTGTGACATTAATATTCAATATCTGCAAATCTATTGAAAGATTTTTAAAAATTATGAAATTAATTAGAAAATACTTATAATTAAAATATTTCGTTGTATATACCTAATACATTCTTATTACAATTGATATAAACAATTTCAAATGTACATACAATTAATTTTTGTTTTTTTTTTCTAAATATTAATTGAAGAATTCTAGCGACGTAGTTAATTATACGAAGATAATGGATGAATAGAATTTCACTACTCATTTTGTAATTGAACCAGACACCAAATTAAAGCTTCTGAAGTGCTTTCTCAAAATTCCGCATAATGCTCAATTTCATAACAATTTTCAGACTTCATAAAATCTTTCATCCTGACATTTTCTTAAATATGTTTGATAGCTTAAAACATTTTGAGCACGTTGACATGAGAAACTTGCAGAAGAATTGTTAATTTGTTGACATTCTGAATAGATAGTTCCCGCTCCATAAGAGTTGCTGTGATGCAGCTTTCTCGAGCCATTTCTTCTGCCACAACGCCTACATCTATTTCATGTGCTTTATGGCAATTAATATGAAGTGGAGGAATATTCAACGCAGCCAGTATCTTGTTGATGTGAGTGTTACCCATGCCACCATTCAAAGCTCCTAGAAAAAATAATTAAATTTCATTATTGTCAAAAATTAATATGGTAATATTGATTATTTTTTTAGTTAAGAATTTTATCTTACCCATTGCTGCTCTGGTATTGACATCATAATGTTTACTTCGTTTGGCTCGAGTATTCTGTTTTTTAACTTGATGTGTTTTCCTTTCCAGAAAAACACTTTCTTTTTTGTATTTTTTCCATAGTTGAAAAAGAGATCGACGATGAAGTATGGACCCAAGTGAAAAATTCCTAGTACATGACAGCTGTACAGGATACGCGGTCACGCTTGTTTGCAGCGTTGCCAAACCTATTAAACGGATTACGCTAGTCGTAATAATTTTTCTTTTGACTAACTCGGTACCAGATGAACTTCCTTAAGTCACTAGATTAGATTAGATTTTTATTAGCCGTTCTTGCGCTCTTGGGCTTAAGAATTTTACAATCATTCAACAATATGAAACTTTCGCTTAACTTAACTTAGCTTTGATAATTCAATTCCCTACATCCTTTGGTTTCCTCACTTAATACTAACGATTCTCTCTATCCCCGTCCCATCACATTCTCCCATAGCTCCGTTTGTTCCTTCGGCCTTGCAGTTCTTTTAAATATCCTATAATACTCGTACAATTCCACTCTTATTGACCCACTCAAATATCGCTTGCATTGCGTTCGGGCGTCCTTTTCTCCTTTCAAAATTTCTTCCACCTCCATCCTCAAATCCGCTTTTACAACTGTTTTAAATTCTTTACATTCCAATATGTGCACCGAATTTTCTTTCTCTGCTGCACACAATCTATATTTAACGTCTCCATACCCCTTGTTCCCCGCTCGTCACATGTTACCGCATCTCATTCTCGCCCATTGTTCTTCGTCCTTGAGTTTCGTATTCTGCTCGTCCCAATACTTCTCATATCCCCTCACACCTTTTCATTCCCCGTACTCTGAACAGTACCTCGAGGCGTCAATTCGATTCCAATCCTCTTGTATCTTTTGATCCTCAATGGTTTTGTATCCTTGATCCGTCCTTATTAGAAGTTCCCCACTCTTCTTAATGCCATTTTCACTTCCTTCATCCACTTTGGTCCCTTCCCATTCTCCCAGTTTCTCAATTCTTCTTTGAGACATATTTTTGGCCAACGGTCGTCTTTCATTTTGAGAAGTTTTACGAGACACTCTGAAGCTCTCCGTCAGGCCTCTATTTTCAATTTCTGCCTGCCTGTCTTCATCCGTTAAATATACGCGGGTCTGCATTTACTTCTCACACCCAGCATCATCTTTGCGTATCTTCTTGCAATTTTTTCAATATTGTGCCTCCCTTTTCCATCCTCAAATTTCGGCGGCATACATAAGGATCGTTCTGACCATCGTATCCATTAGGTATGTTCTTTTTAGGCTTCCTTTGTTTGCCCTATGCATAATCCCCCAAGCCGCATTAATAGCGATCTGCGCCTTACCCGCGAGCTTACTGAGGTGCTTCGTGTACGAGTTTTTAACTGCATACGTGAATCCTAAATACTTATAGGCATCTACTTCTTCCATTTCACTTCTCCCATATTTCCAAACCTCCTTCTTTCTTCTTCCGCCGTTCTTGAATACCATCACCTTTGTTTTGGTCACAGTAACTTGCATCTTATTCCTCTCCACGTATCGTGCTAACACCCTCAGCATCCCATTCAGCCCTCCAGCGTCCTCTGCTACCACAGCCACGTCATCTGCAAACTTCAAAGCGAAGTTCATTACCTTTCCGACCAGTATATCTCCTTCATTTCCCTTCCTTCATTGTTCGTCCAAGTCGCCTAAGAAAATGTTAAACAGGGTGGGACCTAGCGGGCAGCCCTGTCGTACCATCTACTCGTTTCAAATCCCGTCGTGCAACCCTCCTGAATGATGACCGCGTTCTTTGTCCTCTTGTAAATATTCTTGACCATTCTCACCATCCTCCCCCGGGGAGGAACCACTGGTGCAAAGACCAATTGGATGACTTTTTACTCCAAATTCTGTACACTTTTAAATAGATGGAATAGAATTAGTTACGAACGATGTCTTATCTTATTGTTTTATTGTATATTGTATGTGGTTCAACATTAGTTTACGCTTGGTTTATTTAGGTAAGGTTAGGATAGGGTGGAATGTTTGGCAGGGGGATCAGCGCGGCGGCGGCCCCGGGCGAGGTCGTCCGCCCGGCCCGCTTTCCGCGTCGCCCCCGAACGGCGTCCGTAAGTATAACGTTGCCACGAGAGGGGGTTTGCACCTACGCAGAGGTGCTAATTGCGGCGAAGAGCAGTATTTCGTTCAAGGAGATCGGGATATCTGGCGTACGCCCCTGATGAGCAGTGACGGGGGGCCTGTTACTGATGGTTCCGGCCCCGGCAGGTGCCGACAAGGCAGAGCTCCTGGTGGGACTCCTCAGGGAGGTGCTAGGGAACAAGACCAGGGTAGCACGACCCCAAAAAATGACGGAGATCCGAATTCGGAACCTGGACGATTCGGTAGATGCGGAAGAGGTAGCTAATGCGATAGCGGCTGCTGGGTCGTGCGAGAAGGCGGTTATTAGGGTGGGCGCGATACTCGCGGCAGAAAGAGGGATGGGCATGGCGTGGGTACGGTGCCCAGCGACATGCGCCCGGAAGCTGGTCGCGGAGGGGCGGCTAAGAGTCGGCTGGTCCATGGCCAGGGTGGACGTACTGCCGGCTCGGCCGCTCCAGTGCTTCCGGTGCCTAGAGTTTGGGTATGTTAGGGACACATGTTAGAGCGCCCGGGACAGGTCTGTGTGCTGTTACACGTGTGGCCAGACGAGGCATAGGGCGGGCTACTGTACAGCCCCTCCTCACTGCCCGGTGTGCGTAGACAGCGAAAGGCCGACCGATCACCGGCTCGGGGGGAAATGATGTTCTACTTTTCACCATTTAAACTCGATCTGACTCTTCTTCTTACGTTCATACAACTGTATTAATTCTTTTTTCCCGAAAGCATTTTCTGTCTATTCACGGCCTTTTTTGTTCTTAAGGATGTAGTCTCATGTTCGGGCTTTACAAAATAGATTTTTTTTTTCCACATATTTGGAAAGTATAATATATTGAAAGTATACTTTCAAAACTTTAGACCGAAATATAAAATATTCACGAAGCTATAGCACATAGTTGAGAGCAAATCAACTGAAACAGATCTGAAATCAAAACTTTAAACGCTTTTCTCTCGAAACAACATTTTTGTAAGCGGCGCAGGTGATTTAAAAAATTCTATCCAACGAATTGCTTTCATTTTTGCACATGTTATTCTATACAACAATGCCTCCATCGGGTACTAGAATCAATTAATTATAATAATAATTTCTTTGTTTTTTCACCGATTTTCAACGAAAAAAATGGCGATTTTTTCACACTTTATTTTACAAGTTCGCCATTTTGTTATTTATTTTTTAAAATGTGTATGTCTAGTACGGGACGGAGTCACAAGCATACATAACAAGAATCAATTAAATTTTTTTGTTTCAAATGACGCCAAGTGGCGTAATCACCTGCGCCACCCACCTACCTCCATTTAAGAGTGTCTATTTCAGTTTCAATAAACTATTATAAAATTGCATAAAATTAAGTAAAAAAAATTTTTGTCAAGTACCTTACGATACCATTAAACACATCTATGAAAATTGAAATGATTGTATTTTATTTTGTTATAAAAAAAATCCTGAAATAATCTTCCGAAACGGGCCAGAACACGAGACTAAATCCTCAAAAATTTGACTAATAGTTTCCATACTTTGCCTCTTTTCTCCTTACACTCTTTGATCACACACGTCCTCCGATGTGCGTGCAACCATACTTAATATATTTCTTTTATCGCCGTTCAAATCTATTATTCCAATGAACGCTGATGATCTGGGTTCACATGGAGGACCAAGAAAATACACTCACAATGTTTATTTGCAATATATGAGACTCTTTATTTTCGTCGTGGGGGATCACTCGGAGGACGCGCCACTGATTTCGCGGGAGTTTTAGCGAGTACCGATGCGCGTAGTACACTGAGCGGCATTAATGGTGTTCCAGAGAGAAGTTAGGGGACAGTGGCGAAGCAAGAGTGGGGGGGGGGTGGCCAGCAGCCTAGAAGCAAGCCAGGCCGGAGAATAGTGGGGGCAGCCTTTTCCCTTCGCTCGGGACGCCATTTATGTCACAAGTCGGAGTTCTCCCGTATAAGAGCGTCTCTCTCAGTCCTAGCGTCGGTTCCATATAAGACCCTCTCACTCGATATTATTTGATGGCGCAGGAAGTCCCTGTAGCGTGTAGTCGACTTGAGTCGACTTGAGCCAGTAAATGGAAAGCATCCGTTATTGTCTATATAATTCTTAATGGAACTGTATTGTGCTATGGTCTGCGGGATTAGTATAATCCCTGATCAAATAAATTGAATCTCTCTCTCTCTCCTATCTCTGTCCAAGGAAGGTAAAATGGCGCGTCTGGTGTCAGCGTGGTTAAATTGGCCTCTGTAATATTTCTGCTGTATTGTGTATTCTTGTGTAAGAAAGTTACTTCCAGTGAAAATTCTTGGCGTATTTCCTGCAATATCAAAAAATTATTTTTTCTATGCTGTTAAACCAAAGTTATCTAAGCAAAATTGGTGATAATAAATTAACATAATAGGGACCGTATGCTTACGTTATTTAAAAGTTTATAACGTGAAGTGCCGACTCCACGAATTCTTATTCTACACTGTACTGCATAGTAAGAATACGGGAGTGCCGATTAAGATCCATATGTGCCCGAAACAGTTAAGAAATCTTCAAGATCTGTCGGTCTTATGTAGTTAATGCCGTTGGAAATTTGATTGCCTTACTAAGTGTCCTTAAACTGTCTTGACTGTTTGAAGTTGCTGTGAATAGTGTTTATTTACGCGTAGTGTCATCCTACAATCTTCTTACCGACGGTGTATCTACCTTGCCTGATGGCCGATAAACTTTGCTGATAATAACTGCTATACTCACCTCATGACCAGGGTTACCTGTTTCCTCTGTAGGAAATTTACAACAGCAGAAAAGAGCATCAAATGCAAGGCATTTGCCTGTGTGGTGTGCCACGGTCACCGAAAGTGTGTTGAAAAAGCTGGCTCTACTATTGAAAACTTTGTGTGTCAAAGCTGTGCGCTGGCCTATCCAAATCCACGATTGACCGGTGACTTTAACACTCCAACGGTGAACATGAGCTCTCAGCCGGCTGCCTCTGCGACGAACTCTGAGCTTTCATCTATTACTGCAATTCTGCGGGATGTTAGCTTGCAGCTCCGGGATCTACCTGCGATCAAACAAAAAGTGTCAGCTATTGATGGAATATATGGCCTGGTGGAGAGTCTCTCTGTAACTTCCAATAATATCTGTACTGCGGTAAATCAACTTACCTGCGACTTTTCTGCATTGAACTTACGCTGCTAGACGCTTGAAGAGTCCAATGAAGCTCTCACAAAACGCCTAGACGAACTGGAAAGCCGTCTTACAAACTGTGCTCAAGCGACTACATCCACGGCCGTAAATGCTGATAACTCAGATCTCCGTGCACAGGTTCAGCAACTCATAAATCGTCTAAATAGCACCCAGATTGTGATTTCTGGCTTACCTGTGGACAACACACTGTCAAATTTGGATCTAGTACATATGACTGCCAAGGCCATCGGACTAACCGTTAATCCGAATGATATTGTAGAGGCAAACAGGTTGCGCTCGAGAAGTGAAGCTGCTCCCTCACTGATGGTTCGACTAAACTCGTCGTTGAAACGGGACGCTTGGATACAACATAAGAAGAAGAAGCCTGTACTAGTAGCGTCCGAAGTTCATCCTTCCTTTCCACAGACCAATGTCTACATAAACGAGTGGTTGTCTAGTGAGAAGATGAAGCTCCTTAGCGAAGCACGTGCTCGTGGAAAACACCATCCGGAATTGTGGGTGTGGACGCATCGTGGAACCATACTGGTGGGGAAGACTGGATCATCTATACTGCTTCGGATTGAGAATCGGGACGACCTAGAGAAGATCACAACTTTATGACAACATGCTGCAACATCTCCAAACCTACCTGACGATCCGACTCAGGGACTTAGGGTGGGCCATGTCAATGCTCAATCGATCATGGCACATGTTGATGAACTTAGGGAGTATATTACGGATAACTTCTTCCATATCCTGGCGGTTTCGGAAACTTGGCTCAAACCGCACATGTCTGACTTCGCGGCTAAACTGGAGGAATATGTCCTTCTTCAATGTGATCGGGTCGGTAGGGGTGGTGGTGGCGTTGCGATGTATGTTCACCGATCACTTTCTGCATGAGTTGTCGCTTCCTCTTGCGGTGAATACTGTGCCAAACCGGAATATATATTTGTTGAGGTGGGAATTCCTTGTGCTCCTCGAGTGCTAGCTGCTGCTGTTTATCGTCCTCCTTAAGTGGGGTTTTTCTCTGATTTCGATGACACCTTGGTCAGACTTTCCCCGGTTTATACTAACATTATTATGCTTGGTGACTTTAATACTGACTTGCTTACTACTTCCTTTGACAGTACTCAGCTGCACTCGTTTATCATCAGGAATGATCTACACCTTGTACAATACGCACCCACACACCATAGTGGTAACTCTCGTACGTCGTTAGACTTGTGTACTGTTGACAACCCATCCAAGGTTATCTCTCATGGGCAATGTCTCGTCCATTCCTGTCTGCTCATGATTTGATTTGGGTGGTTCTTAGGATAAAACCTCCTAAGATATTGCCCCATATGATCACATGCAGAGATCTCTCAAATTGGGATGACCAAAATTTCCAGATTTGCCTAGAACACTGTGATTGGTCCATCTTTCTAAGCACAACATCTGTAAATGATAAAGTGGAACTAATAAACCAATTTCTACTAAAAACCTTGGATGAGCTGGCTCCGTTACAAACTACTATGGTATATCGTTCTCCTGCTCCTTGGTTCACTGACTGTATTAGGGCTTCCATTACTGAGAGAAATCGGCTTCATAGGAGATTTTTACGCACTCGGAGTTTAGAAGATCTCTTGTGCTTTCGTATAGCTAGAAATAAAACGTACATCTGCATAAGGAAGGCAAAAAGCGAACACAACCGGGCTGTACTCACCTCTAGTCGAGATCCGCGAGTCATCTGAAGTCACCCTAGGAGACTGGGATTTGTTCGGGCACAAACACCTTCGATGACGAATTATTCGCTAGAACAGATAAATCGTCACTTTGCTTTGTCCTTTCACACGCATAATGACAACTTAAATGCACTGAATATACATCACTCTGATGGTTTTCATGACGAACGATTCTTTTTTGAATACATAACTCCTGCAACACTCATTAGTGTACTCCAGGATAAGCAATCGCGGGTCACTGGTCCTGATCATTTGTCCATGTATGACGTTGCGAAAGGACTGGATGTAATTTTTCCATATCTTCTGGAGCTTTATAACCATTCCCTAACTACGGCGCAGTTTCCAGACATATGGAAGTATTCTTACATAAGGCCAATCCCTAAAGGTAGTGGGCCCCTGGCAGAACTCTCAGACCTTAGGCCGATATCATTACTATGCAGCCTATCCAACCCGCTTGAGAGGATTGTTAACCTACAAATGTCAAAGTTTCTAAAGGAAAATGGTGGATATGACTTTCGTCAATCGGCCTATAGGGCTGGCTACAGCACTGAAACTGCGTTGATTAGACTTACCGATGATATTAGGTTTGCTGTAGATGAGCGCATGGTCACCACCTTAGTCCTTTTTGATCTGCAAAAGGCTTTTGACTTCATCTGTCACAAGAAGCTCCTTCAAGTTATGAAGGTTACGGAATTCTCAAACTCAGTATTACAATGGTTCGCATCTTACTTGAGTGGCAGAAAACAGGCAGTAATCGGGCAGGAAGGAGAATCCTCTTCTTTCATTCCCGTTACCTCAGGGGTTCCTCAAGGGTCAGTCCTAGGGCCATCACTCTTTGGACTTTATTTGAAAGATTTGCCTAGTGT
Source organism: Trachelus iudaicus (assembly GCA_030142595.1). Classification (NCBI taxonomy): domain Eukaryota; kingdom Metazoa; phylum Arthropoda; class Insecta; order Hymenoptera; family Cephidae; genus Trachelus; species Trachelus iudaicus. The sequence continues at coordinate 3,207 of JARQTH010000765.1, read as the reverse complement.
ACTAAGTTATTGCTCACCCATGATGTTTGCGGATGATCTCCAGATATACCTACATTGCAAGCCAGTTGACCTTGTTCGCTCAATTGAGATGGTACAAAGGGACATAGATGCTATATGCGAATGGGCGAGCAGTCAATGCCTAAAGATAAATGCTGCGAAAACTAAATGCATGATTATTGGCTAAGCGCGTTATGTTAATAAGATCGATAGCAATAACCTACCGAATCTGCGGGCAAATTCCGCTATCATCCCGTTTGTCTCCTCTGCACGAAATCTTGGACTGTTTATTGACAACACGCTCACGTGGAACCTTCATGTCGCACACACCTGCCAGCAGATAAACAGTGTTGCACATGCTCAAAGTAAACAGAACGGCACTCACTTGCGACTTGCGTAAACTTCTGGTCTCATCGCTTATTTTTCCTATCATAGACTACTGTTGCCTTGTATACGGAAATTGCGGCAGCGTTATCCTTCACAAAATCGAGGTAGCACTAAACTCTTGCGTCAGATTTGTGTTAGATGTGAGGCGTGATGAGCACATTACTCCGTATTACACCCAACTAGCTTGGCTAAAAGTTAAGCAGAGATTAATGCTCTTCCTGGGAACCATGTTGTACAAACTTCGTAGCACTGGCACACCATCCTACCTGTGCGACAAACTTGCCACTACATCTAGCACTTTTCACACTACACGCAGGGCGCGCACCGACATCACTGTCCCGAAACATAGAACTGAGTTCTACCGACATTCCTTCAGAGTGTTCGGTACCATCTTCTCGAACTCCCTACCTGAAGAGATACGCGAAGCTTCGTATCCTTGTATTTTGACAGTTACTGCGTGATTTCCTCACTACGAGGTGAGGGCAAGACGTGTTTACTCTAGACGTGTTTACTCTAGCACTGTTTATTATGAACATTTATTTTACCACATACTCCTGTGTCGCCTACATTCTTAAAGACGCCAGCCCCGAGCACTTACCCACATCCCGTTTCGTATACTCATAAGGATCGTACGAAATTGCATTATCGACAAACGTTACACGCTATTCTGCTGTCTCGTGAGTTTTCAGTTTGATTTTCGCTCCTAACGGTCTTCTCCTTTTCTTCGTCTCCTCGCCATCGTGCTCGGACTGTCGTTGTTTGTTCTTTAAATTGGACATGGATAAGTGGGGGTGACCGAACACACGAGCTTTACAAAACTTTTTTTATTATCAAAACTGTATAACCTTTTGTACTCTCTAAACTATGCGTAGGGCCGGAATGACAAGATGCCGAAAACCCACTTGCGCACGAGCGTGGCTCCCACAGCCTTCTTCAGCTGTAGCTTCCTCTCCTCGGCCGTTTTACAAAAAAAAACTTTTCTCTAGAGAGGGAACTCCTTTTTGCTTTTTCCGTTCGAGAGTTCGACCATAGCGCCGTGGCGTCTGCGGCGGCCGTCGAGCGATACAGTTGCAGGGACGGTGCGGACCGCCACATCCACTCCTCTCCCAGTGACCTCGTCTATGCCGAGGACTTAGATGAGGGAAACAAGACTTTCTTTCCATATGTTTTCTTCGGTGGGTCCATGGAAGACCCCCATAGTTGCTGCTGCATCACTGGCTCTTCGTCGTCGGACACCGAGTCGTCTTTATTGATATAAGCTGGTTTCAACCGTTCAACCGATATGGTTTTCTCCACGCCGTTGATGTCCATGACGAATCGCCTATCATCAAGTTTTTTAATGATTTTGTAGGGTCCATCGAATGGCGGTTCAAGCGGAGATTTCACCGCGGCGTTTCGCAGGTAGACATGTGAGCTGCTGTACAGGTCTTTTAACACGAATATCCGCGCCTTATTGTGGTGTGCGGTCGGTGTCGGTCTCAGGCCTCTCATGTGCTCTCGAAATTTTTCCACAAATACCTTGGGATCTGCCGGCATCTCGTTGTTGATGAACAATTCTTCGGGAACTCTGATGGTCGTTCCATACAGCAATTTCGGCACACGAAGGCCCCAAATGTTCCTTGAAAGAGGTCCGGAGTCCGAGAAGTAGAGTGGGTAGAAGTTCGGGCCATGGAACCTGCCCGCTGCACATCAGCTCCGATTTCAGGGGGCGATGCCAGCGTTCAATCAACCCATTCGATGCTGGGTGGTATGGTGTAGTTTGAACCTTCTTAGCGCCCACCAAATGGGTCAACGACGTGAACAACGCAGATACCGGGAGCTCGATGATGTCCATGTGTACATGGCTGAAACGATTGTCTGGCACGTCGATGTGGTTTGGCTCCAGTCTATTGTGTCGGTGAACCTTCGATCTCTGACACGGTTCACACGTCCGCGACCATTCCAGCGCGTTTTTTTTAATGCCCGGCCACACGTACTGTTGACGAAGCATGCGACACGTACTCCGTCCACTGGGATGGGATAGAGCGTGTACCGAGTTAAAAGCGTTACGGCGTAGGCTAACGGGAATGTACGGTCGCACTACTCCCTCGGCAATGTTGAAGTAAACCAAAGTTCCAAGTTTTACTGAGATGTGCTGCAAGTCCAAAGATGACCCGTCCTCTATCAGGTGTCGCAGTTCGTCGTCGACTTCCTGTGTGTCTGCGATTTCCCTCGCCGATAAGACCTTTGACATGTTGGTTTAGTTGACATCTTGGATCCGTGACAATGCATCCGCTACCACATTCTCGTCTCCTTTGAGGTAAAGAATCTCTGTGTTGAACTGAGCAATATAATTCGTTTGGCGTACTGCCTATCCGATGCCTTTTCCGATTTTCTATGGAATGCGTAGACAAAGGGTTTGTGGTCCGTACGGATCACGAAGCTTCGGCCGTCGAGTATATGGTGGAAGAACTTCGTTGCGGCGAACACGGCCAGTAGTTCCCTGTTATAGGTACTGTACCTTCGTTCCGTAGCTGATAGTTTTCGGGAGAAAAATCGCACGGGTCTCCAGACCCCGTCGACTGTTCAAGAGAGGCTCCCAGTGCGAAGTCAGAAGCATCCGTCGTTAGTCGAAGCTGGAGAGAGGAAAGCCGTTAACGCAGCATCGGCGATGCTTTGCTTGCACCTGTTCAACGCTTGTAAGCTTGCGGCCCCTGCGTACCCTACGTAAGTGTTCACCAACACACAGAATTGGAATGTCAGAAAACCTGGACAGAAGCGTCACAGTACGGAACGAGACCAAACAGGTTCTTGCAATAAATTTTGGCGAAAGTATTACCTCGG
>JARQTH010000764.1:0-22025 GCA_030142595.1 Trachelus iudaicus | reverse complement strand
TTGCCAGAAGCTGCTGGTTAGGTCGAGCGAAGACATTATTTTTGCTCCTCCGCATTGCTGGAATAGTACTTCCGTTGGCTGCATGCATTCGTGGTCCTCCACTAGGATGCTGTTCAGTCGTCTTGCGTCAAGGCATAGTCGAATGCTCCCGTCTTTCTTCACTACTGTCACCAGGGGATTGACGTACGGACTTGTAGATTGCTGGATGATGCCATCTTTGAGCATTTTTTCTATCTCGGCGTCCACTTTTTCTCGATAGGCCATCGGAACTGGGTATGTTTTAGTTGTGAAGGGTTCATGATCGATAGTCTCTAGGCGATGCTGGCCTTTTCTCAGCCTGCCAGGCCTTTTATCGAATACCTCTTTGTGCGCTAATATGAGACCCTTGAAGGCTTGTCTCTGCGTCTCTGAGGCCCATGAACATTCGGAGAGTTTGTCTTCTACCTCTGCATCGGATATTCTGTTTTCCGTCGCCTTGCTTTCCTCCTTTTCTACTCTGTTACAGTTCACACCCGTTTGGTGATCTTCTTCTTCTTTCTCTTGTTCCTCCTCTTCTTCGTGGTTCAGCTTGATTTGATGGCCTTGTCCATCTTCCTCTTTGAGGGTTATGCAATAAGTTTCCAAATTTAAGTGGGTCCTTGCTTTTTTGAGAAAGTCTATTCCCAGGATGCACTTGGAGAGTCGTGGTACTATCAGTACGACTGTGGTGGCCAGATATGGGCCTATTTTGATCCTTGCGAAAACTTGTTGTTTGATTTTGACGGCCCTCCTGGCCGTCGCCTCTCTTATTGAGATCCCGACTACGGGTAAGGTTGGGGCCCTTTTGAGAGTTTCCTTGGTGGTCAGATAGAATTCTTCTGATATACAGGTTATTTCACTTCCTGTATCTATGAGTGCTGATACTGGCGTGTCTTCTATTAGTATTTCCGCAACGGGACATTTCCTTATTGTCTTTCTTTTCTGGGGATCTTCTTCTAGAAAACTGTTGCGGTCCTCCCCGATTGCTCGTATTCTAGTTGTGTCCCTTAATTTTGGGGGACTGTGCTGGGACACAACTCTTCGGCGTTTCCCGGCTGTCTGGTGCTTGGAGATGTGCTCTCTTTAATGTTTTTGACACTTTATTCCTGAGAATTGAATTGTCGAGAATATTGGTGCCTCGGTGCGCTGTATCCGCTTGTTTGCGCCCTAGGTTGTCCCGGTTGTGACCTTTCTTGATGGGAGTCTTCCCTTCGCCGTGCGTTGGCTCCTGGTTTTTCTTCGTTTTTTGGTGGATATCGTTGCTGGTTATCCCTGTCCGTCCTGGGATATCGGCTTTCATAATCTCTTTTTGAGTTTACCGGCCCGACTTTGTCGAAGCGTTGTAGGAGGTCCAGGATTTCATCCGTGGTTTTGATTCCTCTTGCCAAGATCGCCGATCGGATGTTTTCGTCGAAGTGGCGAGCCATCTTGGTTATTATCTCGCCTTCCGGTATCGGTGGTTCCACGTCCTTTGCGTTGCTTATGATCCGGATTGCATAGTTGACTCGGCTTGTCTTCTTGCCTTCATCGAATGGTCCGAATTCGAGTTTCTCGGAAATTCGATATTGTTCTTCTTCGTTCCAAAATCTCCTCTTGAACTCCGTTTCGTAGTCTGCCCATGCCTCGATCTTTTCTTGTATAAGTAGCCACCATTCTTTGGCGGATCCGGTCAGACTCTGTGATATTACGATTTTGACGTCTTGTTCCAGTCCCAGTGCAAGACAATAGTGCTTCAGCTCTTGTAGGTATCGCATGGGTCTTGCGGTTGGGGCACAACTGAAGGTTGATAGAGTCATCCTCGGTGCTCCCCATGACGTGTCCAGTGTCCTTGATCTTCCCATTCGAGAGCCATAATCGCTTAATCCAAAGTCGCTAACTCGTTGCTGTGTGCCGCCAAAGCTGCTGCTTCTAAATGCTGGCTGACCCGTGCCGGATATATCGTGTGTCGTATCATGGGATCTGGTCCCTGTATGGATTTCTGGATTCGCGAAGCTTACTTTCCTGGGATCCTGGATTCTGGTTCTGCCGATTGTCTGGGAGGGTGTCCGGTCTGCATTTTCGTGCGTTAGGTCTCGCATCCTTCTTTCCATTTCCTCCCGGTACTGTAGTTCGTGGGCGGCCAGCATGTTTCTCACGGTTCCCTCGATGAGTCGTTTATCGCACGTTAGTTTCTCATCTATCGAGGCTGTTAGACTCGAGAATCTAGCGTTCGTGATTGTCATGTGATGACTTATCGACGCTTTTATCTATTCCAACGCTTCTAGGATTGGACTATCATTCCTTGGTGCGTTTGGTATTTCTTCGATCTCTCGTTGAATAGGGACTCCACTTGTGGATATTTGTCTATTCCATAGTCCATGAGAATCGATGGTATATGACTCCATTGGTGAACTTGTGGAGTAGTTTGTTTCTTCTGCTATGCTCTGTGTTGTTTCTATAGTGGACCGCTCCAACCTGCTGGTTGGTCTTGCTGCCGTGTGGGTGTTCGTGCATGTAGTGTTATCTGATGTCGTCCATGCTGCCGTAGTGACGGATTCTAGCAGGGAAGATGCCGTTGTGTTTATTGTTGAGATTGCCGATGTGAGAGTTGATGCGATGCTCGCCATCACTGATGTCGTCGACGTTGATCCCTCGTTGGTTGAGGTTGATCCCTCGGTGGTTGGCATCTTGGTGATGATATTTTAAATGTCCTTTACTTTTTGATCGCCTGCCCCACGTTGGGCGCCAATGAGACGTTTCGTGATTTCCTAGAGTGTTCACTTGCTTCTTGTCGTCTGGTGGTGTACACGAGTGACTTGACTTGTTTAGAGCGACGTGTCTCGAGTGATCTCCTATCGAGGAAGCCGCTGCTTATATTCTCGGTAGGAGTACGTTAAATCTGGTGGGGATAACGATTTTTATCCTCCCGAGGTGTTAACGTCCCTTTATAGATTTGATATTTCGATTTGTATTCGATTTGATTATTTAATTTGACTAACAGGATTAGTGGTTACTTCATGTATCGGCTTACTGGTCTTTCTATTGTGTTTTGGCGCTTGCCGGTTGAGAGCGCTTGGGCACCTGTTTGTTTTGATTCCAGTCTGTTGACTGGATTTCTGGTTCTTGGAATGTTAAAGGTAATAATCTAATATTATTTCCTCCTGATTGTCGCTATGACTATTTTCAAGGGAATTTCGCAATATTAGATATTTAAGAGGTCCTGATTTCCCTTTCCTTTATCGACGTCGCTTTGAGAGGTGGATAGGAATTCTGGGGAATTCTAGGATGTTAGGATTTCCCTCAGATACTGTTATGCCCATCCACAGTGCGCTATGCACTCTTATGTGGGGCTCTTGACGTATCATTCATCGAGAATGGGAGATGATGTGGGAAAAAGGATAGAGGATGGAGGGGTATAGGGTCGGAACGTTACAATATATATATATAATATTTAATATTAAATAAAATAAATTTATACTTAAATATAAGATATTTATTTATAATTAAATAATTATATAATAATAATAAATATATATTTAATATATATGTTAGAGCGGAATCTCTTTGATTCGCCCTGTAAGCAGTGTCCGCCCCCAAATGAGGAACGGTCTCTTCCGGAGTGGGGGAAAAAGGCCCTAGCAGCGACAATAGGACGCACCACAGTTTAGTCTTGACCCTCAATATTGTACTCTACACACGTGGATTAATAAACTATACAACAATGAATAGTGATTTGTCTGAAGAATCTCCGGTGATGGACTTGACTGTCGGCAACGCTCCAACATATATATAAATTAATATTAATACACCCTGATAGAAAATAAACTCAAACTGAAAGGAGGAAAGCTGTACGTGGCCTTCCTTGATTTTAAGGCGGCGTACGATATGGTGGATCGGGAATTATTAATGGAAAAGTTGAGAAGGATCGGAGTGACGGACAGAATGCTGAGAATGATCGGGGGCATCTATGAGAACACGGCCAATGAAGTGATCACATAAGAGGGGTGTACGGTGAGATTCCATACAAATAGAGGGGTTCGCCAAGGGTGCCCGCTGAGCCCAACACTTTTCAACATATTTTTGGATGACCTGGATAGTGACTGGAGAAGGAGAAACGAAGGATGGACAGTAATCGGGCAAACAAAGATATTCGCGCTAAAGTTCGCCGACGATGTGGTGCTTGTGGCCGAGGACGCGAATGGGCTAAATGGAATGCTGAACTCTCTGGCAAGATATGTGAGGAAGAATCACATGCAGGTAAAAAGTAAAAGTACTGGTATTCAGGAAAGGAGGGAGAAGGAACGCGACGGAAAAGTGGAAGTACGGTAAGGATGAAATTGAAGAAGTGGGCAGCTACAAGTACTTGGGTTTCTGGTTCACGGTGAAAAACACGTACACAAAACATCTTAAGACGCTGGCGGCGAAAGCTCAAGTAGCAACAAATGCAGCTTGGGGTATAATGAAGCGGGCAAAACTAAGTGGACTGAAGAGAAGAGGGTACCTATTGGACACGTTGGTAAAGGCAATCTTAATGTATGGAGTGGAAATTTGGGGCTGGCGAGAAAGAACGGAAATTGAAAGGATGGCAGGCAGATATGTGAAGATGATGTTGGGATTAAGCAGGAATACACCGGCTTACATTTGGAGAATGGAGTTGGGGAGGCAGAAGATCGAAGTGGAAGCGAGGGGAAGAGCCAGGAAGTATCTGATAAGTATCTTGAAGATGCACGGCGTAAGATGGCCGAAAATATGCTTGCAGGAGGAACTAAGAAACTGGGCGAATAATAAGGGTTCAAGATGGATCATGGAACTCGAGGTAGCTTTGAGAAGAGTCGGAGACGGGGTAACAATAGAGGGGATGAGAAAGGACGAAGTCCCGCAGGAACTAACAAGGAGGATGCAACAAGGAAGCGATGTTCTACGGGATCAGACCATTCAAGTTGATTGGTGCAGGGTAGAGAGGTCAAGCTACTGTCCCGAGTACAAGCGACGAACAGACAAGGCGGAACTACAGGAATATTGGCAACAAGAAGGTGTGAGTGGGAGGGACAAAGAACAGTGGGCCAGGATGAGGTGCGGTAATGTGGGCAGGGCAGGCAACAAGGGATATGAGGACGAAGAGTGTAGGCTGTGCAGGCAGGGAAACGAAAATTTCGAGCACATAAGAGAATGCGCGGAGTTTGGGAAGATAGTGTCGGAGGACCTAAAAAATAAAATCGAGTCGCTATTCGGAAATAGACAGAGGGAAAACGAGTGGAACGAGATCCTGAAGGGAGATGTTAACCCCAATTTATGCGAATACTGTAGGGAATTTGAGAGGGCGATAAGGGAGAAAGAAGGAAAGGAATAAGATAAGTGATGTAGTAAGAGAAAGGAGGGGGCGAGGGGAGAAAGTGGAATAAGAGAGAGAGATGGAGTATGAATGGATTAATGCGGTGAGACCAAAGATCTAAATTAGTGGTGAGAACCAAGAGTACTAAGTTAGTTTAGGAATAAAGAAATATATGCTTAACTATGTAGAACCTGTGTATATTCTTAAGCCGCGATGGCAAGAATGGCTAAATATATATATATATAAATTAAAAATTTATTTAATATTAATTTTAAATTTCAAATAATAAATACATACCCCTTAATATAGAAAAGATATATAAAATATTTATGAGAGGAAGGAAGATGGCGGATGAAGCGTTTAGACGTGTTTCGGGAAGCTCTGTGTTTGAATAAAAATATACGTAGTCGAAGTGATCTTTGGGTACGAATAAAGTGCTGAGGGAGAAAAGAAAGCGGATAAGACTGGATAGGAGAAGAATTAAGGAGTCGGGAAGTCGAAATTGGGACGGAAATAGACGGTGAATAGTACAAGGAGTGGCGAGGTTAGAGAGACAGGCGGTTAAGAATGGGATGGCGAAGTGAGATGGAAACTGACGGGAGCGACGCGGGCGGACTAGGAGACGGACTAGTATCGGATGGGGATTTAGAACGAACAAGAAAGGCAGTGGACGCGGATGACGAAGAGGAGCTAATATCAGCGAAACCCGGGGATACTCAGGCGGCAACAAAGAAAAGACGAAAGGGTAGACCACCGGGATCGAAAAACAAGGAAAATCGAGGGGAAACAAAAGAAAGAAAAGTAATGGAGAAGTATGTAGAAGCCTTCAAGGGAGGGCAAAAGGTGTTGCGATCGCCGGTGACAAGGAGAGAGCTACAGGCACTAGTGCACACTGAGGAAGGAAAAAAAGGCGGAGACGAAATGAGATACGAGAGCTGCAGGATAACTAATCGACAGATGGTAAAAGGTGAAGAAAGTATAAAAGTGTTATCGACAGAGATAATACAGTCGCAGGAAGAGGACGAAAAGATGCAAGTAATGACAGGTACAAATTTTAATAAGCTAGTAGAGGAACTATTTCAGAATATGGAGAGGAGTATGATAAAAAATTTCATGGAGATAAAAAAGGAACCAAAGGAGATTATTGAGAAGGAATGCAATTTATGCAGACAGGCCATACAGAACGAGATAGATACGATGAGGAAGAAGATGCAAAAAAGAGAAATTGAATGGAACGTAGAAATTGAATGAAAGGCAGTTGCTCAAGGCGAGATTCGATGCGGTAGAGAAAAAGGCAAGTCAGCAGCAGAGTCGCGGAAATAACGAAAACGAGATAAGGAGTTGGATAAAAGAGGAGATGGGAAAAGTAACAACAAATAGTAAAAACGACATCCAGCAGGCGCAAATAGAAGAACGCTGGCTCAAAAAAATGGAAAGACAGGTGGAGGAGATTGCAAGGGAAAAAAGCAAAGAAGACACGGGAAGGCTGATGGCAAAAATAGAAGACAAACTGGAGAAACAGGAAAGGCAGACCAGAAGAATGAATGTTTTAATAAAGGGACGAGAGTTCAGCGGAATAAATCTTAAAGAGGAAATCGAGGAATTCTTTGACAGGAAGCTACATACAAAAATAATTACGAAAAAAGCGATGAGGATAGGGGGATCGAAAAATGGAAATAATAACAACGTTGGAAATGTCCTAGTGCACCTGAACTCGTTGGAAGACAAGGAAACCCTCATGAGAAAGAGAGGATTGTTCAAGGGCAGTAGAGTGTATATCGATGATGATCTTATAAGGAAGGAAAGAGAAATACACAAGACAATCTGGGAGCCAGCCAAAGAAGAAGAGAAGAAAGGAAGCAGAGTCAAAAGAGGTTATATGAAACTGATAGTAGATGGAACGAGCAGAAGGACAAACTGGAGAACTCGGATTTTCGGAACCGCAGAGGAGAGAGCCGCTGAACTTAAGGGTAGTAATATGGAACATAGCAGGAATAGCAAACGTGGGAGAAGCGATGGATTTTGTGGGAAGGTACTCAGTGGTTATATTACAAGAAACGTGGATAGAAGAAAAATCGGTAGAGAGCTGGATAAACACATTGAGTGATAAATTTGAGTGGACAGCTAAAGTGGCGATTAGGGAAAATAAGAAAGGACGCGCAAACGGAGGGTAATTGGTGGGGGTTAAAAAGGACGAGTTACGTATGCGAGTAAAGGAATGGGAACTCGGGTTTATGATGGAGACGGGAATGGACAAAAACAAGTTAAAGATAATATCTGTCTAGAACAATGTAGGTATGGCACAAGTAAAGGAAAAGTTGGAGCCAATTATACAAAATAGTATTAAGAAAGGGGAAAGTATGATGATAGTAGGGGATTGGAACGCAAGAATAGGAGAGGAACAAGGAAGTATATTTTAAGGAGAGGAGGGAGAATGGAGGAGATATTCTCAGGACAAAACTGTAAACCAAGAAAGAGATAAGTTACTAGATTTATGCGATAAATACGGCCTGACGGTCCTGAACGGCAGAATCCGAGGAGATGAGGAGGGGAAACTAACATATATAGGACCGAATGGAAGTTCGGTTATAGATTTGGTAATAACCAAGGAGGACGAAACAAATCCAGTACGGGTCAAGGAGATGGAAATAGTGTCACGAACAGAATCCGACCACTTGCCGGTGACGATTATAGTAGAGATGGGGACAGAAGTGGAGGAAGAAGAGGAAGACAAGGAGAAGTGGAAAACGAACGAAAAAGGGGTAGGGGAGGCTTTGACATGGAAACAGAAGTATGCTGAAAAGTACGAACAACGAATGGAGGAGCTATGGAGACCGGAAATGAACCAAGAACTGCTGGGCCAGAACCAGAGACTGCTGGGAGTATGGCATGAAATTATGAACAACATCTGGAAAGAGGGAAAGATCATGAAAGACTGGAGGGTGGCAAGGATTTTTCCAATATTTAAAGCGGAGAATAAGAATGATGCTGCAAATTACCGAGGAGTGTCGTTATTAGACGTGGGATACAAGATTCTAACAGCGATTATGGCAAAAAGGATGAGAGCTTGGCTGGAAAAGAACAAGAAATTGAAGGAAAGCCAGAACGTATTCAGAGCACAGAGATCGACAACGGACCATATCTTCGTCTTGAACTCAGTGACAGGAAACAAGCTTAAACACAAAGGAGGCAAGCTCTATGTAGCGTTTGTGCACTTTAAAGCTGCCTTCGATATGGTTGATAGGAAACGGCTGGGGGAAAGCTCAGGAAAATGGGAATAACGGGTAGGATGATGAACATGATTAGAAACATATACAAAAGAACATTGAATGAGATTACCACACAGGAGGGTTGCACAAGAAGATTCAAAACAAAGAGAGGAGTAAGGCAGGGTTATCCCCTAAGTCCCACGTTATTCAATATTTTTCTGGACGATTTAGACATTGAGTGGAAAAAAAAATGAAGGAGGCGCAGTTGTGGGGAAAACGAAGGTGCTTGCGCTGAAATTTGCAGATGACGTGGCGATGGTGGCTGAGGATGCCAAAGTATTAAATGCAATGCTGAATACGCTAGACAGATTGGTGGAAAAGAATAAAATGCAGGTCAACACTACAAAGACAAAGGTGGTGGTATTCAGGAAGAGAAGGAGAAGGAAAAGGGGGGAGGTATGGAAATACGGTCGGGACGAGATAGAAGAAATAAACAACTACAAGTATCTAGGTTTCTGGTTTACGGCGAAAAATTCGTATGCAAAGCACCTTAAGATGATAGCAGCGAAGGCACAACTGGCAGCGAACGCGGCTTGGGGGACAATGAAAAGGGCGAATATAAGTAGACTAAAAAGAACAGCATATCTACTAGACACCCTGGCCAAAACGATTTTAATGTATGGAGCGGAAACGTGGGGTTGGAAGGAAAGACAAGAGATAGAAAAGGTGACAGGAAGATACGTTAAGATGATGATGGGTTTAAACAGGAATACTCCGGCTTATATATGGAGAATGGAGGCAGGCAGACAGAAGATCGAAGTCGAAGCAAGAAAGAAGGCACTCAATTATATTGGCAGCATATTGAAGATGGAAGACAGAAGATGGCCGAAAATCTGTTTAAGAGAGAAACTAAGAAATTGGAAAAACGGAAAGGCATCAAAATGGGCAAAAGAATTGGAAGCAGCGTTTAAAAGAGTGGGAGATGGCGAGTCAATGGAAAGGATGAGGATGGGAAACGACAGGGAAAGATTGGAAGTGAGATTAAACGAGGGCTGTAAGACGATGGGGAACCAAATAATTCAAGAAGGCTGGTGCCGAATAGAAAAATCGAGGTATTGGCCGGAGTATAAGCGGAGAAAAGAAGTCCTAGAAACACGAAGATACTGGGAGCAAAAAGCAATAAGAGGCAACGACAAGGAACGGTGGGCCAGGATGAGGTGTGGAAATGTGAGAAGGAGAGGAAATAAGGGGTTTAGTGAGCAGGGTTGCAGAGTATGTGGCGAGGCAAGAGAAAATATAGAACATATATGCGAGTGTCCAGAGCTAAAGTAAATAGTAGATAGTGAGATAAGAAGGAAAGTGGAAAATGTGCTGGAAGGTAGGAATGGACAAGTGGAATGGGATAGATTGTTAAAAGGAGAGATTAAACCAATTTTATGCGAGTACTGTCGAGTGTATGAGAAAGCGATTAAAGAGGTGGGGGATAGACAAAACCGAACGAACGAAAGTAGAGAATTCACCGAAATTTGTGAACAAGGAATAAAGCAATAGTATAAGATCAGTAAGTGAGGAACAATGTAATACTGTGACATCCAATTGACGATTGCACCCGGTCGGTATAGTGGTAGTTGGAGGATCGGTAGACTTCACTCTATTGAGTATATTTACAACGCTTACCACCACCGATGAATGATCGCATGCTATCGGTAAGGTAGTAATGGGAAGTCAGATACGCTCTACTCCACTGACGAGTATTTATAAGCAATGGGCAACGTCAGGAGGATAGTCACGATGGCCTGTTTAGGGTCTAACCTTTCGGAAATTTACCCGGGATCGGCCAGTTACTTACACCCTATATCGTTGACGGTCATGAGACTGTTCGTACGATTCGAATTATTGTTAACTGCAGAATAGAATTTTAAATCGACAATAGGAAACCTTTAAGAGAGCTGATAAAACTGAACTTCTACTTACGAAGAGCTGCACTTGACCATGGATTGAGAAATCTCGTGATAATTGAACAGGAATAGGAGTTGGTTTAAGGATTGAGAGAAGATTGTTACTAGAAAATTTTGCAATAAAGTTACGTATGGGTAGTTATAATTTCAACACAATAATTAATTTTTAAAGGTAAAATAAGATACTTACTTTATTTGAAATGGATTGTCAGTATGATCTTCAAACTTTGAACTTGAATTCGAAATCGGCAACAAAAGACTTAGAAAGATTTAATGAATTACAAGTTGAATACAGAATTTGAACTTGGATCTTTTCTTGGAGTTGAATTTGTTTAAAGAACTTTCTACTTTGTCATCTGACTGAACCCTTCCGACTTCTGACTTTTCTCTATGACTGCTAACCCGACACTCTCTTCGACTCGAACTGACCTCCCCTTTTATTAGATCATGAAGACGTAATAACTTTTGATTGACATAGGCCTTGATCAGTAGGTGGGGGATTACCTTCTATTTCTTGATCTTCCGTTTGTCTTTTGTAACCTTTCCACATACATAATGCGTGACTACTGTTTTGTTTATATTACAATTTTTTTATAAGACGCAGATATCTTAGTTGTCACAGAGGTGCGAAAGCTAACTGTCGATGTGCTTTCATTAGATGAGTGACGGATTAGAGCTATTTTTTGAAGATTAATATTTAGACTATCGCTTGTCATGAGTACATGAAATGACAGTAATATAATATGTTGCACCAGATGAAATGCAAGTTAAAAGTATGAAGTGTCTCTGAAGGTTCTCATCCGCTAACTCTCTTTGGTAACAATACCAAAGAAAACACGTTGTAAGCTCTATGTAAAAGCATATGTTATATTCTAATGCCCTAAAGGGTGAGAATGGCTTAATAAAAATATATATATATTGTAACAAAAATGCCACAATGAACCCCTCCCCGCCTCCTGGCTCAAGGTCCCCATAGGCCTCGAGTATTGCGTTGATACTAAGTATGGTAATTGCGTATATTTAGGTCCATTGTATTTAGATGTAAGATACCTTCCCTGCACCCTTCCCTCTCCACTTCCCCTTCCCTAGGGCACTGGCTCGGAGGCAACGACGGCAACCTCATCGACCACCCCATAAGGATCAACCACTGAAGAAGGCACCGAGAGAGCGGCTACGTTGCCGAGGCAACGGAAGGCAGGGATGGCATGGGCAGGAGGATCAGCTGACGGAACCAGGAACAGCTGATCTGCCCAGAGAGGACATTGACGTCTGCCCAGCCGCCACTAGAACCACCACTATCACCACCACTATCACCACCACATACGCAGCCCCGATGCAGTCCCATCACGGGTAATAAAGAGGCCCGTTTGACAGGGGTGGAGTCCGCTTTCTCCAACCCCACGGATGTGCTCGGGAGAGCCCTTTGACAGCCATGGAGGCCACCATATTGCCCGGCGCGCGACAGCCAGCCCGCGCGTAGACGCAGCCAGCGCCGTGTCATCCGCCCGCGAGGCCCTGGAAGGCCCGTCGGGCTAACAACCGGCAGCCCACCAATGCCCTGCCATGCCGGAACTACCGACCAATGCCGGAGCGCGTAGCCCTCTCAGCTGAGCGGCCCCAGCCAATCAATGGGGCCCTGGAGGCCCACGAGGGCCCGGACGACCGGAAATTTAGCCACTTCGAGCCAGGATACCGAGCGAGAAGCGAATAACGTGAGAGTGAGAGTGAGTTTTTTTGGAATTCTATCGAGCCTTGCGAGTTTTGAGTGAGTACTTTTCGAGTAATTGCGTCTCCTTTTCCTTTTGCCCCCACCTCCTCCTGGTATTATTTGCGTTGTTAGAATATGTAAGCCCCTTCAGGGCAGTAGCGAACCGGCCCACGTGGCCCGACATTGTACGACATTCCTTGTTATATTTGCGACGGGCCTTCTGCCCTTACACTCGAGGCCCGTGGTGTATTGCGTGCGCCCTTATTGATAGTATTTTGCGTCCCTTCTTTGGGAAACACTCCGTACCCTCTTTCTCCCTCCCCACCCGTTTCGAGATATTCTAGAACCGAGGTATAGTAAGTAGCCGTTATCGCGTTCGGGAACCTTCTTCCCTAAGACCCCCTCACCTCTTCCGCCCCGCTAGCCTAGCCATTCCCAGTTTCGTAAATATTCAAGGACCTTCCTAGGTCACTCGACGGTGCTACACCGTAACTGTAGCTGGCGCCCAATCCTTGTTTACATCCGTCTTAGCACCTGTCAGTCCTCCCGTCCCCCCGAGCCCCCTCTTCCCTGGAGTCCCTTTAAACCCCTGTACGTTCCCCGGCGAATATTGCGCGACCTATCTTTGTTCGGTCATTAGCGTAGCCTGTTTCTTTTCTGTTTTATTTAATTGTACCACCAATATTTATTTCTTAATTATATTCTTTTCTCTCATACCCCGTGTTCCCTTTTCTTTTTGCGCTACCCCCTCCCTCCGCCGTTGCGATAGCTATTTTGAGGAGACCCTGGGCCACAACCGCGACCCAGTACGTCACAATATGAAATTGTATACCATTTTATTTTCGGCTGGAAGATATTGGCCATGTACGCTCTTGTATTCTGGATGAAAGACCGAAGCACAAGCGTGATCGACACCGGAGATTCCTCAAGGTGCAAATAAAAATGACGTGGCGAAAGTTCCCTTTGGTAAAAACAAATATAAAGCGAAGATTCTGGAGTTCAGTGGTGAGCCGAAATTTAATATTTTCCGTCAGACTTCTTTCGCTTCCATGTTTCCCTAACTGTTTACCTAAACAACTTCATAATGCTCACTCTTTAAAGTTATAAAGGTAAAGCAATCCGATAAATTCCCATTACTTGTTTTCTCAAAGATGGTTGAGCCGTACTTTCTTTTTTGTTTGATATATGAATAGAAGACGAGGAATATCTGAATAAGTTGACAGTTTCGCTGGACGGTCTAATTATCGGAGTTCGGAAACGGAAACAAACGCAGAAAAATACCACAGCGAAAGAATTAGAAAAGGAAATTCTGGCAAAAGGTTATTTACACTCTGTTTGAGCAACACAGTGACTGAATTAAATCAGGATAGATAAACGTGTAGCTATTTCTCTCGTACTTATCGAAGTGAGAAAGAGATAGAGCACGGTTGTCTCATTGTCTTAACGGGTTACACCACCTTGGTGCTCGGAACAAAATAACGTTTTTTTAACGCAGCGATTAAATATATAAAATAATTTTTATTGTGCACAAATACATTGTATTTTTATGAACAATTTAAAAAAAGTGAATAAACAAAATAAAAAAATAACGTTGAGAATGTGTATTGATTCCCCTCGGGGTGTATATTTTGTATTTTACCAGGGAAGATCGGTCCCGTAAGGGAACCGATTGGAAATTAGAAGGAACGAGGTCCGTGAGACACCAGCGACGGCCCTGACTACAGCAGAGGGGCCCGGCCAATACGGACAATAGCACTGGTATGACGTAGCCGGCAGGAGGAGGGCCCGCGCGACCGTAGAGCACCACGGAGCGAAGCCACCTACGCAAGAGGACGCCGCGAGATGATCAGAGATTTTAGCTGCATCAGGGGGTTGCAGTGACGGACTGGAACCGCACAACGAGGGAGAGGGTGCGGATGAGATTCCCGCCCCGAAAGAAGTCACTGCAATCGCCCAGAAGAGGAGAAGATGCACGGATCTATTTTTCCAGGATTCAGGAAACAATTGAAGATCGCGGGCGAATTGGGTCGCGTAGGGGACAGCGCAAATTTGATTGGGCCTAGGGGTAATATTCCTCCGCGCCACTAGGGCACGTTAGCGGGCGAACGTTCGGGTAGCGTCACTTGCGGTGTAGCCGAACTTGGAGACGGTGCGCGCCAAAAGTAATTTGTGATAGCGAGTACGAGTGAATGAGTGAGAGAGACAGAAAACGAGAAGGAAATGGAAAGAAATAACGGAGACGAGCTGATGAGGAAGTTTATGGGTGAGCGACGCTACCAAGCTCCAAAATTTTGTAATTGATCAAGATTAACGGGATCTTAGATTTCGCTGCTAGATCTTCGATCTAGACAGCACGCGTCGCCTTCCGCTTGCACGATCGTTAGGATCCGATGCTCGCCAATACGGTGGCGATCTGGAGAAACCGTGATCTTGTATCGATGTTTAGTTTTTAGTTTTGTATGTAATAATTAGTAGAGCATGCTAAGGAAAATTGCAATCAGTCCACGCTTCGCGTAATCGTTTCGGTCGCGTGTCGTGTAAATTCCGTGGGAACCGTTGTTCCCCGAGATTCCTACATTCGCGTTCGATTTATAGTTTCGGAATTAAAGGTTCCGCCTTTAACCAATTTTATTATTCTTATAATCCCTGTTACTTTTCTTATATTCAATAAATCGAACGCGTCTGTGGGTTCCATGTGCTTAAACGAAATCTCAGCTATTCTTGATTTTAGAAATCTCTTTTCCTTTTGTGTTGTCGAGTCGTGACTTTATATTTCAGATTGGTATTATTGTCTCCCAAACCCAGGACCCCACCATCGACGAGCTGGCCGTGGTATCCTAAGGAGACAGCGGTGTAACTCTGGTTATACCTGGTGCCCAATAATTCCGAATTTTATTAATTATTTCGCCTGGTGCCATTTATTTGTGCGTCATCGTTAACAAGTGTCGTCACAACATATAAATTCAGCAAAAACGATTCTTTGTTGTGATTTTCATCAAATCGTATATGAATCAATTTTCACATTCTCTAACTCTTGCAAGACTCTATAGCTATTGAGATAAATAATTCTTCATAATTTTAGAAAAGTTCAAGGATGAAAATACTACTTTTCTCGATTACAAAATTTCTTCTATGAGGTAAAGACGGTCAGCATGCTTTCTCATAGAGGAAGATTTGTAAATAATATAGAAATAATGAGGAAACAATATGCTAACTTTACTTGCATCTATTTTATTTGAGTTGTCATATCAATTTCTTATCCAATACAGAATGGGTGAACCGGAAAGGAGTGTTCAAGCTTTTGGAATCGAAATTTGTGAGAATAATAAACAATCAAGTTGGTACTTTAAGAAATCCTAAACCCTATCAGAAAAATAAACAACCCACGGATGGAAAAATGAATCAAAATTAAGAGCAGTTTAAAAATATGAAGCGGAAGAAATATAATTTAATTCAATTAAATGCAAATTAAGATTTAGCATTAAACAAATATTTTATAATAAGACTGTCTTCTCACGTACTTATAAATGTGTTTGTTTCGTAAATTGTTTGTTTGTTTGCGTGTTTCTTTGCCCAATGACAGCACTGGATTTCGCTCGCTCTGGTAGTTCGATTGGGGTTTAAGACTTCGTTCGATTCTATATTTTCTTACGTAGATTGTGAGCTCTTGCTTTTTCCAGCCGCTATTGTGACATTCGCCCTTACATTCGCCCTTATTGTAGAGCCATATATGACGACCGAGCTTAAGGAATGTCGCAGCAGAAAAATTTGCTGCAAAGACATAAAGCACCCGAGCTTCAGTTACCTACTACTACATTTATACATCGTAAATTTGTTAAAAATTTGACTTTCGGATGTAAGTCGCATCGGATTTCAGCAACTGGGAAAATTACAAAGTATATTTATAGTACTCATCTACTTGATGAAGCAAGGAAAAACCTTTTTCCCATTCTCAGGTAATTCGCATTCAGTCTAGGCACTGAGATGGAAGAATCTCCACTCCAGGATACTGTCTCGTAAAAATTTGTCGAAACTGTCAACAAGAATCTCAAACAGAGTATCAGTAAGATAGTTTCGGAGAGATTCGTCGAAAATTTGACTAAGAATATCGAAAAGAGTATCAGTAAGATGTTTCGGAATGATTTTTCAAAATTATCAACACGAATCTCCAAAAGAGTCTCGGCGAGGGAGTCTCGTAGATTTGCCGAAACTAACTACACCAATCTAGAAAAGAGTCCTGGGGAGACAATCTTGCATCGGATCCTATGCGCGACTGTTTTTCTAACTCGCGACAACAACTTCCGAAACTCTTTCCGAGATTCTTTTCGAGACTCGCTTCCGAGACTGTTCTTTTCCGCGCGGGTAGTTTGCTGCATGGCTTGCCTGCCGCTTTCTCGCTTTTTTTAATATAGCTTCGATGCGTTAAATTTACCTATCTTTCTCGGCTATCTTCCTTTTACTTATTCTCTCGATCGCCTGTCTATTTCTTCTCGCGCCTAGCCTCTTGAACGCCACGACGCTCTCCCAGGTGAGCTAGCCTATGAGCCGCGGGTATATTTTTCGAAATCTCGTCAATCGCTTGATTCTCTCTCTCTCCCCCCTCTCCCCCCCCCCCCCCTATCCCTATAAGTCTCTTTAACTATGCTAGTACTAATGGCCGAAAGCCTAATATCTCAAAATCCGTGAAAGAACCTACTTCCAAATACGAAATTACTCACAGCACCGTACCTCCATATCACGCGCAAGTTAACCCAGTAGAACGTCTCAAACGCCTATTGAAAACCATGATCGTCGCGTTCCTCGGACAAGATCATTGACAATAGTATAAACACCTCTCCGATTTCCACTTCGCGATTAATACCGCTACTCACTCCTCTAAGGGATTTACCTCCGCTTTCCTCAATCATGGTCGGGAACTACCGGCAACGAACACGCTGAGGAAAGAACTCGAGCCTCCAGTTAAACTCGACCCACAAGATCCTAAGCAATGGGCCAATCGCCTCTAACGACTGGAACTCATTTGCGACCTCGTGAGGAAAAATGTAGATTAGGCTCAAACGAAACAAGCTACATACTATGACCGTCATCATCGCGACACGAAATTTGAACTTGGCGACCAAGTCCTCAAGCACCAGAACGTATTCTCTTTCGCCGCGCTAGGCGTATCAGCCAAACAGGCTCCGAAATTCTTTAGTCTGTTTACTAATTCTAAGATCTTATCCTTAGTTGTCTACGAATCGAGCGATGATAATGGTAAATTAATTGGAAAGAGTCATATTAAAAACCTCAAGCGATATAACCCTTCGACCTGAATGTATTCACTACTGCCTATCTATACTTCCGCTTTCTTTGCCTTATACTAATCTCGTGCGTAGCCTACTTTCCTTTTTTTAAATCACTTTTCTAGATTGACTTCTTTGCCGTTTTCTATTCCTGTGCCGTTTATCGTCATCCTTCTCCCTTAACTTTTGCTTACGTTCCGCTCCCTCTCTCTATTTACGTTCCACCCTATCTTTTCCTTCGCCGGGAGTCACCTATCTCGGTCGGTCGAGGATGGACACTCTTAGCTGAGTACGCCGCATGGCGGAACAAGCCCGCGCCAAGGAGGCTCTGTATCGGGGTATGGCTGGCCTCTTCGAAAGCCACCTCCGTGATTACGAGGAGCCGGATCTACAGGTCGCCGCCTTGAAGCCCACAGGCGCGGAGTTACCACCGCCGCCGTGGACACCACTGAGACTATCCCTTCAAGCTGCAAGCATCGCAGCTAAGACAGATCGATCACGCAAGTTTACGCTGCCCTTGCTGCCACCCGGGCCGTTCGACCCGGAACTCCTGGCTCAGTTCACTGAGATCATAGCGCGGAAACATCGGGCTCTCCAGGCCGCCCAGTGGATTGGGGCTGCCACGCTGTCACTACCTGCGAAATTTCGGCGTCGGCCCAGAGGACCGGGACGGGGACTGACCACCACACCAGCGAAGACACCTGGTCTAATGGATCCGACGACTCCTCCAACTTTCCCTCGTTCCGTTCTCCTCCTTCCTCCTCCGAAAGCTTTCAGCTTTTGCGAACACCACGCGAGAGTGCCGGGAAGTCCTCCCGAGCCTCCTTACAAGGAGACGGGTCTTCCTCGGAATCCCCACGCCCGGGGCACGCGACCCGGAAATCCTAGGGCGTGCTGGAATTGTTGGGTTCCGGACCACCGGTACCCCAGCTGCCATCACATTGAGGGTCTGTGCTGAATGTGGTTACCAGTATGCCCTGGGAGGCCGTAGACCCGCCGAGATAGCCGCGCCGAATACCGAGCGATGGCAGCACTGGATGCGACAGTTAGACGAAATCCGGAACTCAGTGAAGAGTAATATAGACCAAGCTTTTGATCATCAATCAAAATATTATGATAAGCGTCATAGAAACGTAGAGTATGCCGTAGGGGATCAAGTGTGGAAGCGCAATCGTATCCTTTCATCAGGACAACAGTATATTGCAGCTAAGTTGGCTCCAAAATATGCGGGTCCATTTAAAATAGGACGGATCATTTTTTCTACAGTAGTAGATGCGAGCGGTAAGAATGTAGGTCTGCATCATGTTACTGTTTTAAAACCGTACATAGTCAGAGGATGCGAGGATCCGGAATCCGACGACGAGGACATGGAAGAAATTCCGTCTACTTCGAACGATGGCGCGACGACGTAACTCCTGTAGAACCTAATCCCTACAAAACCTATAAAATATAGTGTGAATAGTGCATGATTTTGTTAAGCTTATCCGTTAAGTAGTTTTAGTTAACTGTAGACAAGTTCTGTTATTCTTTCCTATTCCTGTATTCTTCAAATACCCTGTGTGGAAAAGTAGTAAGGAAACCTGATTCCATGCGGAAGAAGTCTCTTCATCGGGGGAATACGTGACTTGTGACGTACACAAGGAGGATCATTCAACAAACAAGCCGTGCTTTTTCTAACAGAGATAGAGATTGAGGACAGCGGGCCCGACGCCGGCTCCGATGAGAGCTGGGCCACGGCCCGTGGAGAAGGGGAGCCGAGGGGAGCAGCAGCCCTGGCGAGTCGGCAACGGAAGCGGGACCCGAACCGGCGATATTCCTGGACTCGCGATCGGGCCACTAGAGGAGAGTCGTGAGCGAGCGGGACCTCGGAGTGGAGGAAATGGAGGCCGCGATCAGGCGGGACCGTGAGAGGGGACCCCCAATCTACGACCCCTTCACAGCGAGGGCCATTCTGCTGCAGGAGCTCCGAAAAAACCTCAAGCTCCTCGTGTCGGTTTGTGGAGCTTCCAGTCTGGGATCAGCAACGGGCTTATTCAGCGGGCCCGATGAAACGACAACGGCTCCGTCAATAGCGGGTCCAACGAAACCCAAGGAGAGCATATGAGAGGAGCTGCGGCGCGGCAAAGAAGAGGCCCGTTAGGAAAGAAGGCCCTGCTAGAACTGTCGGTGGCTGGGGCACCGCCACACGGAATGCAATCGGCCGTGGAGGCGGTTTTGCCGCCACTGCGCAACTCGCGGGATGCTCGCGGAAGAGTGCCCAGTGTGCGAGCACGATCAGAAGAAGGGCACCTTCCGCAGCCCGAAGGCCCCGGAAGATTAGATGGGAACAATTAAGGGGGTGGTGAGCTTTTTTTTTATTGCTTGATTTTTTGTGGGGGAATATTGAGAGTAGTGTATTAAGGGTGTCGAGTCATCTATATAGTTTGGGGTTTTCTTTTGGCCGGGGGGGGGGGGGGTGACTCAAATTACAAAATTTAAGGGAAGGAGTTAACTTGTGCCTGTAAAATAAGGCAGCTGATGATTATGCAGCCAGGGATTAGCAATAAAAAGCGGTAATATTAAGTATTGTTATTTTGTAATATCTCTTGGTACCGTCTGTATTGTCATGCACAGAGGGCATTGAAATATCCCATTTCAGAGGATTTAAAGCAAAAAATTGAATACTCGCATAAATAAACTGCAATCGCATCTGGTGAAACAATCAAATTTGGGCAAATCGATAGAAAAATTCTACAAGGATTGCCCTATTTTCGCATATGGCGAGAATTCAGAAATACCTACCTGGTGCAAGCAATGCTGTCATCCTTTCTGAGGACAGCCAAAGTACTCGTCGTCTTTTCACCAAAAGACCTATTAAAGCTGGGGATGTTCTTCTTGTGCAGAAACCCCATAAAGCCATTGTTTATGAATCAGACGAGGGTTCAGTGTTTACTTGCCATAATTGCCTCAAATACTACTTGGCTCCCATACCCTGCACTTCATGTGCACGTACATTCTAATGCAGTGTGAAGTGTCGTACCAAAGCATATAACAATCACAAATATGAATGTGAAGTTTCCGCGTGCGAGGCTGTCGAATTCACAGCAACATTGAAAATGCCCATTGTTATAGCAAATGAAAGTACTGCGATATATAATAAGAAAAAAAATATGTATTTGAAACAAGAAGTATGTGTGCGTTTTGATTTTATCGTTGAATCGTATTTTTTTTAATATTCCTCGTATAATCAGATCGTGGGGCTGACGGTGGATTATTGGCCAATTGTGCAATTGATTCATTGGTACCTTTGGTGTTGACTGATAAAGAAGAATATCAGAACGATCATGCACTCAATTACTTATTATTAGTATCGTTCATAGCAGTTTTTCTAAAGACAGAGACAGATTTTTTTGGTGAAGACTACGGCGCGTGTGGCTTGGCTCATGTGATTTTACGTTCAGGATATTTATTCCAGACTAAAGGTGTCAGGGTAAGGGGGACTCAGTTTCTTTCAATAGGTTTTATATTGCATATCCACGTAATTTCCATTCGAATAAATTTTTGTTTCCAACGTGAGTAAATGAATCGCTTCCTTGTTTGATTTTTACTGACTTAGGTAAATTGGTACTATCTCCTGCGTCATCATTATCTCCTTCATCTTCATCAATTTTTTGCCTTCTCCATCTTCTTCTTCTTCCCGTGCATAAATTACGTCCGGGATCCGGCCGGATACCAGCTAGCATCCACAGCTTCAGGCCGGGATCAAATCAAGTATCTTGGCAGATTCCAAGATGGAATGTAATGATGGCAAGTTGGATTCTAGTACGGGATACCTTAAGATAGTTCAAAAGTTTTCATGCGATATCATTATATAAGGGTCGGGTTTTATTCTACGATGCAGTCGAAACTTTTGGTTCGTACGTGTACTGATAGAATTACCTTAAACGAGATCTTACAGGTACTCCGGAGCCATTCCATTTCGCATTTTATAGGAGCTCCAGATCGAATTTTATAGGGACTCTAGAGCGATTCCAAATCAGATTTTAGATCAGATTTTTCTTTCGGGTTAACTTTCCTCATTTATTATGATTCGAGTATCTATTCGGTATTTGTCGGGTCTGTCAAAATCGGTGTCTTTGAAGTGTCAGGAATGGCTGGACGTTGTGGAATCCAACATTGCCGGCTACGGATGAATCGAGCAGCGAGAGCGACCACTCTCTGCCAATTTCCCAGCGTAGCTAACACTGCGCTATTGGATTTTGTGCTCGGGCGAAGGACGCTGGATTAGGTGCAGTAATGGAAACAAAACCACAGAACCCTCAACGGACAGTATGGTCTGAAAAGAATTCTTCTCTCACGGATGAGAAATGATGGATACAAGATGCAGAATACAAGATAACGTCGAAATCGCGTTAAGGGATCATTCTGGTTTATAATTGTCAAAAAATCGATTTTTGTTTGTTGCATTTTTCAAAGTATATATTGTGACGTGATTCTCCCGAATCGCGTCCCAAAAATTATAAATTATAAATTTTCTCTCTGCCCAAGCTCCGCACGACA
>JARQTH010000763.1:0-22902 GCA_030142595.1 Trachelus iudaicus | reverse complement strand
CTCTCTCTCTCTCTCTCACTCTCTCTCTCTCTCTCTCTCTCTCTCTCTCTCTCTCTCTCTCTCTCTCTCTCTCTCCCCCTCCGGCGTATACTCTTCCCCTATCAGTTTCAATATGACAGCGCACAGTATGAGTGCTATCAGAAGAGGCAGAAAACCACCGCTCTCAACGATAAGGCATTTCCTAGTTTTGACGGCGGAATCCAGCCTGGATAAACGTCTCACCAACTGTGCGCATTTTCGTAAGCGGCGTTTCTGAGTCGATTTGAGAGGCACGTTGCCCCGAAGAATATTCGCATATACAGTTGACGAGCCGTGGATCGGCTGCACGTTACAAAGCGCTATGGTGTTTGCTATCCAGATGGGAAGTACCCTTCAAGGCCATTCTACAATGGAACGGAATACGTATCATATAAGCGGTGCGACATTAAATTGTATATTTACCTAATTCCATTGCATCCTTCAATCAAGAAGGAGAAAATTGTTTTTAAAACCGAGCGTTTACTAAGTCTCTACGATTTTGGCTGCGTCTTGGACATAGCAACGATATGGAAGCGGTTTCTAGGGTCGATAAGGATGTCACGAAACACATAACGTGATGAGTAACATCGATCATGTCCCGTTCCGTAATCCGTAACGGCTTATGTGAAAAAAAGAATTGCACCGCCAATATTTTCATACGTGAAATGTCATTACCTGTCACCATGCACCGTGTCCAGTACATTTTCAAGCCGCGGTAGCGGAAAATGATCTAACTATAAGTATTTATTTAATGTGGTTTTGAAATCACCGCATATTCGTACTGTACGATTATTTGTAATAATTGGCTCTATCGGCCTACTCCATTCTGAAAATTCAACTTGCGTTATTATCTGGCACTTTTGTATCTCGCGATTTCCTGTTCCACGAGAGTTATGATTGCTAATGGTACTCAACGTGGGTGTGCAAGTTTTGAATGGACGTCCAGCTTGAGTCTTAACTGGAGTTTGCTTTTATTGAACGTGCCCAAGCCGGGCACAAATACTTGTGTAAATTCCCCACGTAACTCTTTTACTATCCCCTAGCCTTTTTCGTATACTTTGCTAATTTTGGCGTTCTCTAACAACTTCAGCAGCCACATTCTAAGTACGTATAGTCAGCTTCTTCCTAAAAGTTGGTGTCCCCCTCCTTACACAACGTACGCGATTCGTCCGCTGTAATCTCTACTTCCACATAGCCTATCGTATTTATAGGCTGCTTATCGTATATATGCAGTCCTCTATTCGACTTTTGTATCCATGTTTTCGAGAACATTTTACGGTACAGCATTTCGGAAATTACTGAATACTTTGCCCCTGAGTCTACTTCCATTTTGAGCGGGATCTCATTCATTTTCATCGTTATGAACTGTGGTTCGACGACCTCCTCAGAAAATTTAAGATTTTTTATTTCCACTTTTGTTTTCCACTTCGCTCCATTTGGAGATATCGAATAACAGTCGCTCTGAAATCTCGCGTCATCTTCATCCGACTGACTCTCACAATCTCTCTCCTTGCCTACAAAGTTTTGCGTGCACGTGGCTTGATGCGCGTTTCCTTTTAGTTTAGTGCACACGCGATAGATATGCTCTTTCTGACCACTCTCAGTATCTCATCTTCAAGGAAACACTGCGCTCTTTGATGATTCATTTTCCCGCAGCAGAAACACTGCCCTCTTTGGCCCGCGGCCAGCGTTGTTCATTCTTGTTGTCCACCCCGGGGTGATCCTCCCAAGTTTCGCTGGTGTTGGTTAAGCTTCTCCGTGTTCGGATATGGCCGGTCCTCCGTTCGTAGCCCATGTATCTCGGCTTCCCCCGCCTGGGTCCCCGGAACGGTTGGCCTCTCTTTCGACTTGTTCCTCCTTGGCTCCTCCCCGCTTACTGCGACAGCCATCTCTATTGTCTTCGTCAACGCTTCTAGGTCTCGAAGCCTGGCGACTGATACCTTGAGTAATTTGTATCGAACTTGGCTACTACTTACGCTTGATATCAGCTGATCTTTGATTCGGCTGTCCACCTCGTTGGCTCCAAATTTGCATTGTTTGGCTTGTGTTTTCAAAGTGAGTACAAAGTCTTGTATACTCCCTCCCGGTTTCTGCTTCCGCTCTCTAAACGCGTAGCGGTGAAGATGTTCGTCTCCCTGTGGTTCATATAATTCTTGCAATTTTTGTTTGTGGTTTGCGTAGGAGAATTCGATCCGCTTTCGCGGTGCACACTAAGTTCGAAGTTCTTGAAATATTTCACGGGCGAGCCTTGTCAACAAAGGCGCGGTTTGTTTACCTTCTGGCACCTCGTTCAACGTTATCATCGCATCGAGTTGTTGCTCGAATGTTTCCCAGTTCCCACCTTTTTTCACATTCATCATTTGGAGCAGTCGTGTCGCTTGCTGCGATGCTAATTTCTTCTTATTTTCTTCTCCGAGACTCCTTTCTTTCACGAATTCCGCCAAGCGTTTGCGAATCTCGTCAATATTCTGGTTTGTGCAGCAGCACTTCACGTGAGGCCCGACTCTAACTTCATCCTGCTTCCAATCCAACGACGAAATGTACGCAGTCCTTGGATAAGCAATACCGGTTACGAAATTCACGATCGTTATACACTTTAAATGGATCAATTCGATGCCGAAAACCTCTCAGATAATTTTGTCGCATCGTATTAGCTTTACAATAAATGAATTTAATAAGAAAACAATTGTTATTTCATTTCTTTTATTTCATCAGCTTTCTTTTATTTTAATTTAATTTAATAACAGACTATTGATGTCTGTATTCGCGAAGTTCCTCCCATTTTTATGACATGTCTTTTCCTCAGCTAAACCGCTGGTCCAAAGACCTATAAATTTTTCCAATTTTTTCTTACTATGTCCTATCCTTACGCGTCCTTCGTCTGGCTCACACGTTTAATTTTTGCTTGCCATTTTTCGCGTAGTTACAGTGGTTATTTTCGCTCAGTTTTGCTAATTATTGCACTCCTTTAATCGCTATCGTGCGCGCTATCTCCGTGGATTAATCTCTGATCTGGCCCTCCCGGTGTTGCAAGTGCATTGGGAATTCTATTTCAATCCGTAGCGTTCTTGCACGTTTAGACAATAACCACAAGCTTGTTTACGCGATTCCATAGCTGTGTGTTGGTGCCTACGTATTCCCCTACTGTGGGTGTCTGTGTCTACGCCGCCGTGTAGTGTCACCTTATCTATTGTCAGCTGTGACTTGCCCTATCCGATTTTGTGACGCCCCTCCACCACCCACTGTGTTTCTTTCGGCGGAGTGAAGTGCGAGTTTGCCAAATCTCGTCGGGAATTCCCGCCCCACCTACTTACTGTTTGGTACTCCCACTCTACCGCGTGTGACGTTCTACCTGTCATGTCAGAACAGTGCGGTTACTGCGGCACACCTGGCCCTATTGCATCTAGCTATCGATGCAGCGGCTCATGTGGGAAGCTTTTTCATGGCAAGTGCAGCTTGAAGGCCTCGGGGCCACTACGCTTCCAGCTGCCCGCTCGGATTTTCGATGCCTGTCCTGCGCTGAAGGTCTGACCTCACTCGTAGGAGCACGCCGACCGATGGAGGCATCAGCTGATGCCCACCGTCAATGCAGCAGCTCTGCTATGCCTGCTCATCGTAGCTCTATGGTTCAAGTGCCTAACCTGGACCCTGTAACAGCCCCTGTGTCAGGATCTCTTGATGTCTCTATCTTTCAAACAGGCTTGAAACAGCTGGAAGGAAATCTAGGTGGACTGATCTCAGCTCTTTCCGCCAAAATTGACGGTGTGCTGCACCGCCTCGCATCCTCTGCAGCTGCCATTGCTTCCTTGCGGAAAGATCACGCCGCTCTCAATACCAAAGTAGATGCCAGCCTGTCATCACTCACCTCGCGCATTGATGCTCTTACAATCGAGTCGTCCTCCCGCAATGCAGCTCCCCCCATTGTGGCCAGTGTCAGTCATGATATCGAGGCGGTGGCCTCCGAATTGGCGGATCGAGAAAGAAGAAGAAGGAACTTTCTTATCTTTGGCCTTAGCGAGGGCTCATCGTCTGAAGCCGATAAAGTATCGGTCCTTAGTTTACTTGACATCGTTGCTCCTCGTATAAACGCCGCTAGCACGCCGTTTCAGCGACTTGGCACTGTGGCTGCTCCCTCAACGCATCAACATCGACCTCGGCCCATCAAAGTTACACTTCCATCTTCCGAATCCGTCTCTGCCGTATTTCGGTCAGTCAACCTCCTCCGTAAGCATCCCTGTTACGCTGAGGTCACCATTCGCTCGGACAGGACACCGACTCAAAATACTGCCTATCAGAAGGCACGCAAGGAGCTCTTGGCCCGCTCGGATAGAGGAGAACAAAGTCTACGAATTATCACGCGCAACGGAGTGCCTGTCATCATCACGGATAACCGGGCCCGTACCAAAGACGCTGGAAACATCATTCCTGTCTCTCCCAGTGTTGCTTCGCGTCGCACTCCTGTGGGTCCCTCTGAGCCTATGCCCGCTGGTCCGTCTGACACCACTTGTGGGAACGCAGGCCTCGGGACTTATGCTCGACGCGTAGTAGCTGCGCCTGAACTTTTCGTTGATGCTGCCTCATCTACTGCCTCCGCTGCTGCTGCCGTGGCCGACCCCTACCGACTGGACTATCATCTGCCGACCGACTCTTCCGGATCATCTTCTATGAGGACCTGATTTCCTCCTGACGCCTCTGCTGCCGCCGCTTCTTCCGACGCACTGCGGGTCTGCCACCTCAACGCACAGTCCTTGCCAGCCCACTTGGATGAATTCCGTGACTTTTTCTATCGCAATCCACATCACGTTATCGCTATTTCGGAAACTTGGCTCACAGATACTGTTCCTGATAAAGCTATTGCATTAGACTCCTTCGCTATAGTCTGTAACGATAGGCTCGGTAAAGGGGGGGGGGGGAGGGGTGTCGCCCTGTAAATTCATTCTGCGCTTCGCTCCACCGTCATAGCGGCTTCCCCGCAGCCTTACTCTGCTAAACCCGAGTACCTCGTCTGTGAAGTCCGGCTTCCTTCCAGGGTTGCGATCTTATTTCCTGTTGTTTATCGCGCGCCCCATCTTGGTCATTTGTCCTTTTTGAGGACGAAATTTCTGCCCTGTCACCCCGCTATACCAACGTAGTCATCCTCGGCGATTTCAATACTGACCTGCTAAGTCAGTCGTTCGACGCGGCTCATCTCAAAAACTTTTTCCTCGAGCACAATTTAGTGTCGGTTCCTTTCTTACCTACTAACCACACTAGCACGGCCCATACATGGTTAGACATCTGCGCAGTGAGTGACCTCTCGATGGTTTGTGCTAGCTCCCAATCTGCTACACCCTTTCTCTCGGGTCACGATCTCATTTCTGTACTTTTCACCTTTCCAGTCCCTGGCCTAGCTCCGCGCATTGTCGCCTACCGTTACTTACGTGCCATTGACGGCACCGCTCTTTCTGACCTATTACTAAGCCAGGACTGGTCTACCTTTGAGGCTACTACTACATCGCTTGATACAAAAATCGATATCTTTGTATCCCGTGTGCGCTCCGCGCTGCACCAGATGGCTCCGCTACAAACTGTTCGACTTACTCGGCCGTCTGCGCCATGGATTAGCTCGGTTATCCGCGCTAAAATGAAACTTCGCGACCAGGCCTACCTTCGTCTTCGGAGGTGTAGCGCTGACTCTGCCGTCCATCCCGCCCGGCTTCTTGCCTTTCAACAACTCCGAAACGAGACGAAGGGCTTACTCATGTTCGCCAAGAGGGAGCACATCCGCGCTAAAATCATATCCTGCCGGGGTTCACGACAGGCGTGGACTGAGCTACGACGCTTGGGTCTTGCCAAAACCAGACGAACATCCGCGCCGATCACTTTCTCACCTGATGAGTTCAACGAAGCCTTTTGCTCTGTCTTTACACCTACCGTCTCAAATCCCCCTTTTTCGATCTCCACTTTCCCTGCCCCTTCCCATTTCCCTGACCTCAACTATCCACGCTTTTCTTTCGCTACCGTTACACCTGCTAACGTCCAGCCTCGTCTACTTCGATCCTCCTCAAACTCTGCAGGTACCGACTTGCTCCCTGCCTCCTACCTACGACTAGTCTCTAGCTCGCTGCTTCCTCATGTCACCCATCTCGTCAACACCTACCTCCTCTCCTCTATCTTCCCTCCCTCTTAGCGATCATAACTGATCACTCCCATTGCCAAAGTCCCAGCTCCCTCGTCCCCTGCCCACTTCCGCCCTATTTCCATTCTCTGCGCTCTTTCAAAAATTGTTGAAAGAATCGCCCATGCGCAGCTCCTAGCCTGGCTTCAAACCTACTCCTTACTGGACCCCATGCAGAGTGGCTTTCGCGAGGGTCATAGCACCCAGACAGCCCTTCTCAAGTTCACCGACGATGTGAGACTCGGGATCGACAAGCGTCTTCTCACTATAGCGGTGTTTTTCGACTTTAGCAAAGCCTTCGATACCGTTTGCCACGCTACGCTCCTCCGTAAACTTGCTGATATCGGTCTCTCGCCGTCGGCCCTGCGCTGGTTCTCATTGTACCTCAGTGGAAGATCGCTAGCGATCCGGCTGCCTGACGGCCAAATCTCGGAGTGGGCGGCTGTCTTATCTGGAGTCCCGCAGGGTAGTGTGCTTGGCCCATTACTGTTTAGTATTTATCTTTACGACCTGCCTGCGGTACTTCATCATTCTATGCATCTATTATACGCGGACGACCTTACCATCTACGTCCAATGCACGCCTAACAGCCTCAGTTCCTCGCTTGCCCGGATGAACGGCGACATCGCTCAAATATACAGATGGGCGCCGCGCAACTCTCTATCGCTCAACGCTACAAAAACTGATGCCATGGTTTTCGGCTCGGCGCGCTACCTTGCAGCCATTGATTTTGCCTGCATTCCGGCTCTCTGCGTGCTTAACAGACCCATTGCTTACGTTACCTCTAGATGCTATCTCGGCGTGGTTATTAACAGCACAGTAGGATGGAGTGAACATGTATCCGCGATTCGGCACCGTGTCTTTGGCTGGCCAGCACAACTATACCGCTCTGTTAACCTGTTTGATGCCTCGTCGCTTTCATAGCTTGCCAGGACCCTTGTCCTTCCTCACTTTGATTATTGCTCCGTGGTCCTATGCGATATCACCGGAGAGCTCAATGTTCGGCTACAACGTGCCCTTAATGCAACAGTACGCTTCGTCCTTTTAATCAAGCGGTGGGAACACGTCTCGGAAGGTCGACGCTCGCTTGGGTGGCTCTCAGTTGCAAACAGACGTTTCTACTTTTTAGGTTGCCTATTCTACTCCTTAGTGCACGCAGGGATTCCCCATTACCTCGCCGACTCCCTCGTTACGAGAAACAGAGAGAACCTGCGGGCCGTGAGAGGCAGAACTGACTCGCTCATGATCCCACCCGTGCGAACGTCGACCTACCTGAACTCTTTCCTAGTCAGCGGTATACGCTACTGGAATGATCTGCTCTCGTCCGTCATCGACACTTCATCTTTAAATGTGTTTAAGATGCGACTCCTGCGACACCTACTCGCGTTAGAGCAGGCTCATGGTTCGGTCTGACCGACCTACCTTCTTACTCCCTTAGTTATACTCATAGTTTTTAGTTATAGTCATAGTTTTTTTAGCAATTGTTACTCTGTCGACTAGTTATGCTATAAAAATGTCATCAGTTCAACTACTTTCTTTACTGCCTGGTCCTTAGGGAATTTATTTCCAGGACTAATAAAACTCTATCTATCTATCTATCTATCCATACGCGCTGAGCAACTGCTGGCAGCGAGTGAGAGGGTCTTATGGGCAACTAGCATTAAAAGCAAGTGAGACGCTCTTATATGCGTTAGACCAGGGCTGGCAACGAGTGAAAGCGTCTTATGGGCGACTAGCGTTAGACGCAAGTGAGACGCTCTTATACGCAGTGCGGGCTATTTCTGGGACTCCACTAACTGCGAGTGAGAGGGTCTTATGCAGACTCACGTTGAAATTCTGTGAGACACTCTTATGCGGGACGCCTGGACTCGTGACAATATTGCCGTCCCGAGCGAGGGGAATAGGGTACCCCCTCTACGCGTCGGCCTGGATTGCTCGCCACCAATCGCCACTGCCGGTCGCCCCCACTTACACTTCATACTAGCTCCACCCAAGGACGGCATTAATGTCCCGCAATGTACAAACGTTAAACCAGCCAAATCAAAACAAAACAATACGTGCGGTGATTTCGCGTGTCCAAGCAGGATTGATTTCTCGATCTTCACGCGCTTTGTCTTCGCGTGAAGGATAGCACGCCCTCCTTTAGGCTAATAGGCGGCGATTCGCCCTGCGGACGAAACCTTCAACCCAAAATCTTCGCCACCCGCCAGTTTCGAAGATGTCCTCGCGACAATTAATAATTTGCATAATACTCGTGGACAATACATTATGATCGGTCCTACGAGGAGTATCAGTCGTCCTCTCGCGCGAGAGTGCACCAGGCCTTCCTGGATTCTCAACTCTCGGAAATAATATTAGGTAAAATCTGACGGTAAGCTCTATGCCATAGGGGTTGGTAGCGGTGCTCATGTTACGTCCGACACGACCGGTTCCAAGAGGAAGTACGTGGAGGGCAAACTTATTATTAAATTTGGGATTCTTACCATCTTGATGCGCTTATGCGCACCCAGCTGTCTCTGCTACTTATCTTTGGAGGTACAGAGCGATTATCGAGGTCAATGACTCTTATATATTGTGACGTGACGTCAATGACTCTTATATATTCTCCCGAATCGCGTCCCAAAAATTATAAATTACCATTTCTCTCTCTACCTAAGCTCCGCACGACAATCCACCAGCGAAATTCCGTCTAAAATAATAGTCTTAAGATTTCCGTTTGTGAGCGTCTATTATCGTCCTTTATGATTTCTAATTTTTCCGTCTATGCTGCCTTATCGTTTTGCTTTTTGTTACGCTATCTTCTATCTCGACTCTCGAGTCTCTCTACAACGACAGAAGGGCGTGAGGACAGGACCGTATCATTGTGGAGTTTAAGGATTTTGGGCTATACCGTTTGGCTGTTTCATGCCGCTCTTTGGAGAAGTTGGAAAAAGGGACAATCGTGGAAGGAGCCAACGTCGCTCCCACCGACCAACATATACCCACCGGTTCCGCCGACCTGGATGTCGCCGGGATCCTACTGCTGCCGTTACGCCAAAGAACCCCTGGAGTACCCACGAGGGGACTCCGCCGTTTCCGTCGGTCGGCGAGGGCTGTCCTCTGGACCCATTCGCAGCCGATACGGCCGGCAGGGAGACGAAGCATTCCTCCCTGGCCCGCCTAAGGCCTGCCAATTGCCTACGTCAGCGCCTGCGTCCGGCCGAGAAGCCGCCGAATATCCTTTACTCGCTAGGCCCAGCGTGCTTCGAGGGCCATGCCTGCAGGATCGCCGTTCGTCTCCACTCGGCCGTTTCCGCCGCTGCGCGTCGACGCTCGGGAGAGCTCGGCTGCCTTCGTCAACGTTCGTCCCGTTCCGGTGCCGTCCCGCCTTACCTGAGCCCGCTTGCCGTAGATCATCGATCGAAGATTCATTGTCGTGCGAAGCATCGTAGAAAGCCCACGTGGAAATATTGTACCGAGCCAAACGAGAGAGAGAGACTAACCGAGAGAGAGAGAAAGAGATAGAGAGAGGATATTGCCGTTGAGCGGCCGTTGCCTGGGAGGGCCGATTATATCGAGCTATCGCTTGCGAATTTTGCTTTGCTTTTCTGTGGTGAGATTTTGCGCTTACCTTACTATTTTCTGATTTGCTTTAACGAAGATTATCGACACGTACACGGCGAAATCCTCTGTTTCGCCGGTGACCAATTGGCTTTGCCGTTATCAGGCGAATGTCTTCCCGCCCGCTATAATATAAAGGACGATAGTGCCGTTATCTTTTGTATCTTTCGAGTTTTTCCGATTTTGTGCCTTTTTCTTATATGATATTTGATTTCTGCTCTTGCGGCACCTAACAAATTTTCTGGAATCTTCGAAGAGTGTAAACGTGGGAATCTGCCTGCCCGGCGTTTGACCTCGAGGAACCGGCTTCGTTGTGGAACAACCAGATTCTCTTGCTACCAAATTATCAAATCTGGCCAATCATTATAATATTTCATCAATTGTTTTAAGATATCGCTTACTGAAAAAATACTTATTCTTTTAACCCTATCTAACTACTTTGAGATTTTCGAACAATACGTTCTACTAAAATTAGTGGTGAGCCCACGCCGTACTTATTCTGATTACTTATGAAAATACTGTTTCTGTAATTTTCCTCTTTCTAACTGGGCTAATTAACTAACTTCTGTGCTTTTGCCTGACTATCTGATTTTGCTGAAGTGTGTTTCCGATTTTCATATTCTTAGTTTTGTATGCGATATCTTCCGTTTTCCTTTCTGTGACTTATTGCTGGTGTTTTCGTATCTAATTATCGTTGCCGGATATCAGTGTATTTTCGCCTTTCTATCGCTGTATCAATTTTGTGGGCTTTGCGTATCGCGAACGTCCCTCTGACGTCGCGCGCGAGGCGCCCTTCGAGGCCACCTTGTTGTTTACGTTCCTCGACGCTGAGCCTTCCGCCGATTTCGAAATTGTACTACCCGTTCCGCGAACGTTTATTGCTGAATCGATAATTAAATATTCGCTATAATATCTTATATTTTTCTTCTTACTGTGATATTTCTATGTGCAATGTATTCTCTTGATTTATTGCGAGCTTTTCTATTTATGGTGCTAATTTTCTGTGTCCGCGCTTTTGCGCTTGTGTTAACGAACCCGCGCGTATAATTCCTTTGTCGAGTTCATACAGATTTATCTTTTCTTTTGCGTGACTCTTTCGTATTACTATTGCCGATCGCGGTTATTATTTCGCGCGTGCGGGAATTGGAACCGTGCAGTCGTTCCGCTGCCGTTCCTCTGCCGTTCCTCTGCCGTTCCTTGCGTTCCGATTTTGTTCGCTATTACTATTGTGTTATTTTATTTCCAAGCGAATTTATTAGTTTACTGCTGTCGTGTTATTTTATGTCACAGCGACTTTATTAATTAATTACTATTGTGTTATTTTACTTCAAAACGAATTTGGAAGTTTATTCCGAGTAGTTAGATTTTTTTTCCGACTGTATGAATTTTCCGTAACTCGTGCTTTTAGGAAATTTGGGAGTGAGGAATGTTGACCAAGTTTCCAGCCAAAGAAAAAACACACGGTTTTACGACGTTTCGGCCCGGTTTTAGGCCCTCTTCAGGTAATATATTCTAAAATGTACATAAATAATGTCTGAACAAAAATACTTAAGTTTTGTACAATTGAGAAAAATATAATTATTGTTAGAGAAAAAATATCATGAGTGCTAAATGTATTACAAATATAGCGAGATATGTTACAATTGTTACTTACACGCAAAATGAGAAGGAGTCATCCTTCTTATAACAACTCAAGTCTTTCCTTTTAGAGAGCATTAACATTCAGTGAGTAAAAAGATAAAAGGTAGCAGGTGTCCATAAATATAAAATAAAAAATCACATCTCTTTTTTAGGTGTATCATAGACCACATGTACCATATATAAATTCACTGCGAAAGGTAAGTAAAAGAAACCAAACCTGATATATGTGTGAAAAACTGATATATTATGTGAATAATAAGTGTTGTTTTTATAACTTACAGATCTGAGATGAGGGTGATGGATTTCTATGTAGCAGATTGATACAAGACATGACAAAGACAAAAGGAAGTAAAATTTTATAATAAAAAACCAGTGTGAAATATATTTTAAAACCTGTCAGTCCCTGGTTCGATCCCAAATGGCCGACCAATTATAAATTACTGTAAATGTGTCTGTTAGAGGTGTTATATTTCAAAGGACTGTTAGAAGTCAAATTGCAAAAACCAAAGTCATGTCAGGAAATTGGAACGTCTATTTATCAAACGGTTGTATTTTAAATTATAAATTATAGGACTCTTTGTAAAGTAAAAGACGGTATTTAATTATTAATGTAAATGATTCTCTAGTATATTATGATAAACAGAGCTAAGGTGTTCTGTGTCTCTTCTGTAATTAATTGTCTTTTTGTCTTTAAAGATCTTAATCATCTCTAAGATGCATCTCTTGTGGTAATCAGATTCTGTAGCTAATATGGTAGTATTGACATAATCAAAATGATGGTCTAGCTCTATAATGTGATATGTAAGAGCAGTGTGAGATGGTGTAACTTTTTTTATATCGCACTTGTGATCTCTAATACGTACTTTTAGATATCTACCAGTTTGCCCTATGTAACACTTGTCGCAATCTCTACAGGGTATCTTATAAACAACGTTAGATTTATTAAAAAGTGAAATACTATCTTTAGTTGTACCTATGTATCTCTTTAATTGATTGTCATTACGGTTGACGATCCTAATGTTGTATTGTTTAAAAAGCCTTTTAAGTCGGTAAGATAGAGAGTCTACAAATGGAATCGAAATCATGCGTCTATAATCTAAATTGTCTATTACTGTTTATTGATCATTATTACCGTTAATTTTATTAATCAACAAAGTTAATCTCTTATTTATTACGTTGTCTATGATACGTTTGTGATAGATGTTGGCTAACAATGTATTCTTTACTAATGTAATATTATCTAAGTGAAATCTAGGTTCTGATAATAGAATAGCTCTGTCAGTGAGCATTTTTATGATATCTATTTTTTGTGAAAATGGATGATGTGAATTAAAGTTGATGTATCTACCCGGTCAAGTTGGTTTTTGGTACCAATTTGTTTCAATGTGATCAGAAATTCTAAATAAAGTGATATCTAAAAAGTTTAATTTGTTGTCTAATTCAATTTCATGAGTGAATTGTAAGCGTGGATGGTAACTATTGAATTTATCTATAAGTACTTTGATTTTATTACTAGGAACTGCAGTAACTATGTCGTCTACATATCGGTTAAAAAAAGGTAAGTCAAAATCTAATTCAGAAATACATTTTTCTTCAAGATCACTCATTACAAGGTTTGCTCCTTTCCCTCCACCCTTTCCTCCTTGTTCCCCTCCCCTAGGGCACTAGCTCGGAGATATCGAGGGCATCGTCATGGACCATCTACGAGGACAACAGCATCCCAGGACGGATCGAGAGAGTGGCTACGTCGCTGAGGCAACGGCGCACTTTGACTTTTTGAATTTTTTCTTTTGCAGATAGTTTGTAGGTCTTTTATAGGTATTTGTATGATTAATTAAAACGTTTGGCGGTTAACGGTTTATTAAAAAAATCAAAAATAAAAATGTACATTAAATTGGCCATAATTTTTTAATATTTTTATCTATATTTGTTTTTCACGTGGCCAATCGATGCGGAATCATTTGTAGGTCACAGATAATCGAATTAGTATGTTTGTCGGATCGTTATTTCAATAAAATTAGCAAAAAACATATTTGGTGAATTTCACGCGGACGGTCATATGGTCATGGGAAGTTGACCGCAAAAATCGTAATTAATGATAAATTTTTATTTAATTGGTACTTAATCGATTCGAAATCGTTTGTAGGTTACACATAAAGTAATTAGAACGTTTGTCGGTAACTGGTGCGAAAAATAAATGTAAATGACCGGATCGTCCCCAGTGCCGGCAGCGATAATTGATGTCTGCAAGAAAATGTGTGTATTTTGGCAGAAAAATGTCTTATTTGCAAGTATCATTAAAGTACAAAAATTGTCATAAGTTTTCGTAATTTAATTGCAATCCTGTGAGTAATCGTTTAGAAGTTACGAGTTGTAAAAAAAACACGATATCTCGTTATTAGATTTTGAGGTTACGATCGTATAATTGCTTATGACGCTTAATTAACCCAATTTCGTTTTTATATATTGTAACGTGGCGTCCGAGGGACGGTCATTTCCATAAAAGTATAGGGCATGGAGAGCCGTGCCGCCGACAATAGCCGCCGAGAGAATGCCGACGGCGCCGGAGGTTCGTGGCGAGACGAAGCCGGGGAGAGAAACCGGCCGCGCCGAGCCCACAGATGGGGCAAGTTTTTGTATTGAAGTCTTATTTTCGCGATAAACAAAATATAATAGTGCAGGATCGACATTTATTTTTCGCACCAGTTACCGACAAACGTTCTAATTACTTTATTTGTAACCTACAAACGATTTCGAATCGATTAAGTACCAATTAAATAAAAATTGATCATTAATTACCAATTTTTCGGTCAACTTCCCGTGGTCATATGACCGTCCCGCGTACAATTCACCAAATACGTTTTTGCTTATATTATTGAAATAACGATCCGACAAATATACTAATTGGGTTATCTGTCAACTACAAACGATTTCGTATCGATTGGCCACGTGAAAAACGAAGATAGGTAAAAAATAAAAACATTACGGATAACTTAATGAAAAATTTGATCTTTATTTTTGTTTTAATTAATCATACAAATACCTACAAACGAACTACAAACGATCTGCAAAAGAAAACGTTCAAAAAGTCAAAAAGGCGTCGCCAGGTTCACGGACGTGTGGATGTGCCCGGGAGGATTTTTGACAGGCCTGGAGGCCGCCATGTTGCCTCGCGACAGCCAGCCCGCGCGGCGGCGAAGCCAGCGCCGTGCCACCTGCCTGCGAGGCCCTGGAAGGCCCGACAGGCTAGCAACACGGAGTGGACCAATGCCCTGCCATGCTGAAATTACCGACCAATGCCGAAACACGTAGCCCTCTCAGCTGTGCAGCCCCAGCCAATCAACGAGGTCCTGGAGCTTGCGAATGCATGAACGACGGGTGGACAGCCGAAGGTACCGTAGGTTGGTTCTCGAAGATAGTTCGCTCTCGGATTTTCTTTTACTATCAGTGTCGAGTTCACGGAAAAGAATTACGTTACAACCTATATAGTAGTTTGCAATAGTTCTCGATGGAACATTTGTGCATTTGTAATCATTGACGAGTTTTTAAAGTTTTATCATGGCAGCAAAGAACGAAACTTGTAGCATACAAAAGGTAAAAGAGGCACTAGAGCAACAAAGGGAATTGCATCAACTTAGAATGAGGACAGCAGAAACAGAAGCTAAAATAGAACAGACAATGATGGAATTTCAGGCAGCAATAGGAGAAAAATGTACTTCTTAATAAGTTTGATATAAATATAATTTTAATCGTAAATGTGAATAACTGTATTATTTCGTCTTACCCAAAATCATAAATAAAAATATCATTATGTACAATTTAACGTTCATTTACAGTAAAAAAAAAACAGTAACTTAAAAGTAAGTGTTCACGAATATTCTGCGGACTGGGAATTTGCGAATTTCCTTCATCAAAATTAACGTAAACTGATCCACCCTCTACACCGTCGGAAACTACAGCTAGATCAAGAATGTTATTTTCATTGTGAAGTAAACCTATATTATACAATACAGTACAAGAACAAATAATTGCCAACGTCGATTTCAATCCTGTTCTCAAACCGTTTTGTAAGCATGGAAAACGACATTTCCAAACACCAAAGACTCTTCCAATGATATTTTGAGTTTTTATATGGGCATTATTATAACGAATTTCCTGCTCATCACTTGGATTTAATACTGGAGTTAATAAGTATTTACGGCAGGGATATCCGTTATCTCCAAGCAAAACGCCGCGAAATTCGCCTTCTTCAAAACGTGCTCGAATAGCACTCCTATCAAAAATGACGCTAGCGTGTGTTGAACCTGGGTGCCTTACGACAATATCCATAATTTCTATGTTTGGGCCACAGATAACCTGAAATAAAACAATTGTCCATGAATATAAAGTTCAAAAACATCTCTTCATATTTCTGCTTGCCTGATAATATTGAAAAATGCATGCACCTGTACATATAAAGAAAAATAGCCTTTTCTGCATCAAAAAACTTCGGCATGTTCTCCGCCTGGATTTGAAATTGGAATGCGTGTACAATCCAAACATCCAAAAACAGAAGAAAAGTGAGCAATCGTGTAAAATTTTGCTGCATTTCGACGGATTCCTGTATCACTTCTTGGAAAACAAATAAATTGCTTTAACTGTTCAGCAAATGCTGTGGAGACGTTTTTCACGATGCGACTTACTGAAGCTTGACCCAACCAACGCAGGTCTCCATGAACCATCTAAAAAACCAATTAACTTTAATATTACTATTATTCAAGTGTACACTACCACGGTACGAACTATAATATCATAGTAATTGAATCGATATATACCTGAAAACTGTTTGATGCATAAAATCTTAAGGCTGTTAGCAATTGTATGAGTGGAGGTATAGGTAGTCCTCGATTACAATGCTTTTTCAGCTTCGTACGCGCTAAAGGCAACAATACATCAATTACAATGGGTTTAGTAAATCGATATCTTCTTGAAGATTCATAATGCTCCAAAGGATTTGCATAATCACGGATGTGGCGTTTTCTCAGATAATTGGGTTGCTCATCCTCACCCTCGTCACTAGTAGCACTTTCGTAGAAAACGTCAAATTCTTCCATTTTTCCCAACTTTCCACAATGTCACAAACAGTTCTGGTAAAGCTTTTCCGTATAACCTCGAATAGCTTCTCGAGAAAATCGGTATTCCGTACTGTATTACGGACGCCTAACGGCAATTCAATTCATTTTCGATCGCTCAAGGCGCCAC
Organism: Trachelus iudaicus; assembly: GCA_030142595.1. NCBI lineage: Eukaryota > Metazoa > Arthropoda > Insecta > Hymenoptera > Cephidae > Trachelus > Trachelus iudaicus. Next base: position 6,245 of record JARQTH010000763.1, on the reverse strand, counting down.
AGTTTAAAAATGACCCTTGAGGGACCTCACGATCACCCTCAAGGGAAGAAGCCAGTTGAGGGCATCATATGCCCTCAGTTTCGACTATGAAACGCATTCGCGAAATAAGTAAGCCAATGAGGGCCCCTTGTCCCTTGAGGGACGACTTTAAATACGGGCGTTAGAGTGATTGAGTTTCCCCTTTTTTCCTCCCCTAACCCCGTTTTGCTTTTGCGGTTCAAGATTTAGTAGATTTCCTCTTTTTGATATTGTGAGCCGTCCCCACGTGGACTGGCCTTTTGCGTAGCTTTTTCTTTTTGAGTTTCAGCCTGGCCTTCAGCCACCAGCTTACGGCCAGTGGTATATTGCGTGCTGTATAGTGTAGTATTTTGCACCCTTTTGGGGAAACCCTCCGTGCCCTTTTTCTTCGCTGCCCGTTTTTGAATATTATAGAGTGGAGGTATTTGTAAATAACCATTTTCGCGCTCGAGAACCTTCCTTCCTGATACCTCTCACCTCTTCCCCTGCTAGCCGTGCCTTTTCGTGTTATAGTAAATATTCGAGGACCTTCTCAGGTCACTCGACGGTGCTACACCGTCACAGTAGCTGCCGCCCAAGTTGTTATTTTCGAGATATCTAGTGCCGGTAAGCCCTCCTGTCCCTCCGGTCCCCCTTTACCCATTTGCGTACCCCCTCCTTCCCCGACTTCCCTCTCCACCGAGTCCATTTAAAGCCCTCCGACACCGCGTGCTCCTGCGTGAGCCGCGCGTGTGATTGTTTTGTTTCGTGTGCCTATCCTAGTATTGCGACTTTTGAGTTTTTCTTTCTAGTTTAGTATGTTTTAGTTTATTTTCTGTTCTATTTAATTGCACTCCAGCATTTATATATTAATTAGATTTCGTTATCTATTCTACACCGTGTTTCCTTTCATTTCGCGATCTCCTTCCTTTTAATTTTTGTGATAGCTAATTTAAGCGGACCCTGGGTGGAACCTGCTCCCAGTAAGTCACAACACATATTTAACATAAAAATATGTAATAGTATCTTCATATCAAAATGCATGTATACATAATAGGTGCAAACCTTCCTCCTTCCTTATTTTCCTTATGGCTGTATCCCCAGTGGGGAGTAGCTGCAAGCCCGTGTTGCCGCGCTACAAAATTAAACGAATAAAATCTCCAAGCATGGAGTATTGCGATTACCAGACGATATTTTAAGAAAAAATATTTTTATAACAAAATAATATATATTATAACAGTAAAAGTATATTCATTTCAAAATTTTAAAGATATTTGTGCTTTTTTCCGATCAGGTGGCGCCACTATTCCATGCGATTCGCATTACATTTGATAGATGGCACCACATTAAAAATCTAAGTGGCTAGCAGCCAATATCAGTTCGGAGTCGTATACTGCAGTTTACCCAATCTTAAGTCACTAGCAGCCAACTTCAGTTCGGAGTCGCATACTGCAGTTTACTCAATCTTAAGTCACTAGCAGCCAACTTCAGTTCGAAGTCGTATATTGCAGTTTACCCATTGAGACTAGAGTAAATGAGGTCGAATGTAGCGTTGGGGATGTGGTCTACGAAAATGATGAAAATTTTATATTGCATATCGGGGTGGCGCTGCCGTCGACTGCAGACCGCCATAGATATAGAAATACCGGGATGGAGGATAAACTGGTATTTTGAGCAAAGGCAATGACGTCAAGATGAGGGGGGAGGGGAGGGGGGAAGTTCGCTGCATAACCAATGAAATTCAAGCTGGATCCTGCTTTACTATGATTGGCTGTCGTTGTGCGCATGCTGTGTATCACCAATTACTAAAGAGAATAATCACTATTATTTTACTTTGTTGCGTAAGAAAAAGTTACTATAATCTATAGTGATTTTAAATAGTTATGCCTCGAAACAGTTGAGAATCGCGCGGTGCACGTGAGACGGCTGCACGAAGTTAAGGAGTGCGGCCATTATCGACAGTCTTATCTAGGAGAATGCTTAGCGCTCGGATTAAGAAACAATTGCGAATCGCGCCATCTGGCTGTAGCAGCTAGCTTTTGCCTGCCACGACTATACCTCCCACCACGCAGCTATGACCCGCGGAAAATCTTTATTCTGATTGGTGCATCTTAAATGCTTCCCATTTAAAGACTATTGCGAATTTTGGTAAACGGTTTGCGGGAGGGTACTGGGGGGACCCTCAGCTATCACCCACTTTCGGGTGTAACAGTAATTCTGGGACACCCTGTAGGGTTCATGAAATTTTCGATTGATAAATGTTTGACTTGAATGAATGGCGCATCGAAGTTCCGTTTCACATTTACAGCAGAGAGTAATAACATCGGCTCATGGTTGTATTAATCCTTCACGACTTTTTACATTTATCAAATTATTCCTTCCATTGTTATTTGCTGTTAGTGCATTTACACGTATATCACAAATTAATTTTATTTTTAATTGCATTATGATGTAACCAGAATATATTCGACGACCTTGATCGAAAATTCTGCGATTGCCCTAATATCTGGCATGTAATTATGATCATTAGCGAAATTAATAAAATCTTAAATATTATTATCATTGTCAATTGATTTATCATATAATTGTAATAACCGTAATGTGGAATTTATAATATCTTCAGAATTTTTAATTTTATCAGCAGATGATAAGCATAAAATTGATATTTCTTCTAAGGAAATGCAATTGCCAATTTTTGAATTGACCAAAGCGACGCTTGTGGCAAAAAAATGCAACAAAAATTTCTACCGTTTCATGAACCACTGTTTGGGCTGTTTCTCTGCAGCCGTGCACTCTCCTTCACTCTAGTCTCCATGCCCCCGAGACTGGCCAGGCGTGTTTACGGAAAAGTATTTAACGTTGATACATAACCAAGAAAGGTACAGTAAAAAAACTTGTTTATTTTAATTAATTATGGGCACAATTTTTTTGCTGTTCTTTGTAAACGCATCATCGTATCATGTCGCAGTATCAAATAATGCGAATAATTTAAACGAATATGAATACACATGGTCGAGCAAAAATTGTAATTCGAGTAGAGTATATAGCTATTGCGGGTGTCTCGAAGCACAAAAAGGTCGGAAGGACTAAGTCTTGTAAATATCAATCAAGTGCACATTATCATGGATTAAAAATATTGGACACAAACTGACTTGCAGAACTCCATAAAAGTGGAATAATATCATCGATGAAACATTAATTCTCCAATACAGTTTATTAAAGAAGACATTTTACTATTGTTTCACTTATCGTAGTTTTTGGATTGTCGCTTTGAACCGCTCTGAATTTTGTTTCTGCAATTGATTCAATTCCTGCAAAGCGAGCATAATTTTGATTACTGAATGACTGTTCGACTTAATCAGGACGCACTTGAGGTTAATTTTCGGCAACCTTATTCTATTCTCGTATATAAATTAACACCCAGTATCATGGCACTAAGTACAATAAACAAACAATATATCGTAGTGTCATGCTTCTCTATTCAACGGCTCCAACGATCATCCGGACCCACACTGTTTGCTCAAGTCTTTCGGCTTTTGGCCTCGTACTCCTTGGTGAAGCCACCAAAGGGTGGCAACGTGTGCGGAGTAGAACTCTTACATACTCTGATGCAGACTCGCGAATCAATCGCCACTGCAGGGTACTCGAAGGAACAATGGATACAAAACATCGACAAGATAATTGAGACTGGATCGCCTGATAATCAGCCCGAGGATGACTGCACTAGTAACATCGTTGCGTCTGAACATGACTATGATTCGACGCATGAAAATCATCACGACCACATGAATCCGCACGATTACGATGTCATAACGACGTCTGATGAGGTGCAGGCTTTCATAGCCGGATATGTAGCGCGAAAAATTAAACGATTCACGAACTGCGAGCATTGCATCGACAGCGTTGAAACTGACGAACGAACCGATCGTCATCGACTTATCGATTTCATAAATCATTACGGAGGGCTGCTATGCCGGAGCGATCAATTATTCGACTTGACAAAAAAATTAGATGCTGCAGTTTTAGATGTACTTGGCAAATTCGCAGTTAAGATAAACATGCTACATCAAATACTCGATCGAGTTGTGAAAATAAAGAACTTGCCGTACGTCGGGCGTGAGGAACACCATAAAGAATTGACGAAAAAGGTTTTGAATTTCTACATCGTCACGAGAGGACACTTTCTCGGAAAATCGTTCAAAGACAACAACAACGCAAAAAAATTTTAATCCAAAGCACTCAGAAAAATTCTAAGTTGTAACATTAGTAATCTTTTAATAAACAAATAAATGTATATATTAAGTAAGATACAAGATTAAATAAAAGCCGGTGTTATGTTACCTCTACAGCTTTGCCTTTTCCTAATTTTTCTTTTAATAATTTCTTATTGCACAATTTTTTTAAGTATTCATCAATAAAACTTATAAAATTATCGACGAAAACTGTTTTTTTCGTCTGCCAAAAACCATCAACAAATATCATCAACAAATGTTAGATATTTCGGATCCGCCAATGCTGTGAAAATACAAGTTTGAAACATCGGTTCCACAGTACATTTCTAACTTCACGTTACTATCATCGCTATTTTCGTGGTCTTTTGGAATCACTGCGCCGCCTACTGTAACTTTTCAGAAACATGTTTGTATGCAATTTTACGCAGGCTTTCTTAACACAGTGTTCGTGCTCCTTTGCTCTAGTCTCCATGCTCTTGGATCTCGCCCTATTCAGCGCTATTGCAGCGGGCTCCGGCAAATCAGATCTCGAGATCTGGTGGCTCACTTCACACTTAGTCGGCACTGACTGGAGCATCACCACTGTAAAAATTTCGAAACAAATTTGTACATGATTTGACGGACGGGTTTTAGCATTATTTTCCAGGCTTGTTCATGTTCCTTTACTATAGTCTCCATGCTAGTCTCCATGAGTCTACCCACGGAGACTAGAGTAAAAGAGGCCGAGCGCAATACTCTGGAAATGGTCGATGAAACGTACGAAAGTTATGTCAGCCGCTGAAGATAGGGGCGCGGCGTACGCTCTGAACGAAGAAAGAGGCAGACTGAGAATCGAGTGAGACAGAAATAATTCTGTCGTAATTCTTCACCAGGACATTTAAAACAAAGTTTGAAACGTTTTTTTAAGTTGAATATTTTATGCACGACAAGGTAGACGGTATCACAAGTCTACAAAGAAAAAAACCCTCTTCAAAAACTTTGAAACTTAGGAATATATCGTAATTTCTTTTTATTCTAGGAACTAATATTACTTTTGTGTTATTCCTAAAAGTTCATATATTTGATGAGGAAGACCACATGGAACTCGTGAATATGAATATAATATCGAATATTCGTCAGTAATTGCTCTACTTATTAAAATTCTTCGTATTTCGCTTGTTCCCGCTCCAATTTCGTATAGTTTGGCGTCCCTCAGTAGTCGACCAGCTGGATATTCGTTGATTGAGCCATTTCCACCTTAAGGCAATATTAAGTAAAGAGCGTTACCGTGGACGCAGTCGTTGTTATTTAAGCCGTGCAACGATAGCTTACTGAAGATTTTTGTGACGCAGCATTTTTGGCGTAATAGAGGATCACAGAAGCGCAATCCTTGAAATTTACGTGACCCGTATCGTAGACACGAGCCACCGTATTGAAATAACTTGGACTTGCGTTCAGACTTGTGTACATGTCAGCGAATTTCCCTTCAAAAATTCATCAACCGTTATACCCTTTAAAAAGATAAAAATAAGTAAACGGTTGCTCTCTCTTTTTCTTTCTTGGCCTTCTAATAATAATAATCTCGTAAAACCAATAGTTAGATTTTTCGAAAAATAAACTATCGCTCTATTATTAAAACCATTAAAAGAGATAGAAATTTTAAGACACTATATATACTAGAGATGAGTAGGGAGATTGCCAATGGGCCTGTTTTTGGTGATCTCACTTTTACTCTGGTTTCGGCGCGTCACCTTAGCGGAGGGCCCTTGAAGCAGTTCCACGTTTTTGATTGGTCGAGTATATATTGTAATACCGTTGAGTGTAGATAGGTATAGAGGTGCGGAGGACGTGGTGGGGTTATGTCAAGCATATACTATAGTAAAATTCTAGATCTAATCCCGGCGGGTAGATGGCGCCCCGAAAAACCCAAGCTATCTTGTGGCGCTGCCTATGAGTCGGAATTTGTACTAAAAGAGACTGTAGCGCGCACGCGCAAATTGTATGCGGGAAACGAGCACCATTTGTTCCGAGTGACAT
>JARQTH010000762.1:0-24132 GCA_030142595.1 Trachelus iudaicus | reverse complement strand
ACACACACACACACACACACCTATATAATGAAGTGAATTTTATTTTACTTATAATATAATTATACGATTGATAATATATGTATACCTGGATAAGGAGGTACTTCATCTATAAGTTGTTCCATAACGTATCCCAACATGGTTGTAGTAAACGTGTCGTCTCTTTGAAGTCCTAGTGCCCTGTGAAACGCGTCTACGGCTTCCTGGGTATTGCCCATCAGCGCGTGAATGAAACCAATTGCTGAATACGTCGATGGATTCAGTGGATTTAGTACAATGGCCTGTAATAACGTATTCCAATAAAAGGAAGCAATAATAATACATTAACGGGTAAGGTAATTACGTATTATGTACATATATTTATACCTGTTGATGATAATCTAAAGCCTCTTCGTATTTTTTCATTTTTCTACAAGTGTGTCCCAAATTATTGAGCAGTGCCTCCCATTTACTTGGAAGTACAACATCTTTCGGATCACCCTGGACTCTTTTCATAGCTTCTTTGAACTGCTTTTCGGCGGTTTTGTATCTACGTGCAATTATCAATATTTATTATGAACATACGCTACAGTTTTTATTATATATGTGTTCTAACTCACTCCATATTGTAAAAAGATATAACGGCCATTTCATGTATAACAAATGGGTCATCCGGAGCTATACTTTGTGCTTGCTGGAAGAACTTGTCGGCCAGTTTGAGATTGTTTGTTAGGCCACATTCTAAACCTATGTAGAGTAACGGTAGATGACAGCCCTTCATTAATTGAGAAGCTTTAAAATATGCTGCCATTGCCTGATCATGTTCGTTTTCTACTGCAAACGAATGGCCGTACGCCAGCCACGCTGGACCGAATAATCTGTCCAGTGCTGTTGCTTTGGCCAAATATCTTCTTGCCGGATCACTTCTACCTTTTAGTATGCAAATGTTAGTTCGAATTCTATTTGTAATTAGGTTTTTGTATCGTCATCATACTCATGTATATATTTTACCTATAGCATAGTAGTAGCAACCAACAGCAAACCAGGCAAGCGCCATGTCAGGATACAGGTCTACCAGCTTGTGTGCTAAGTAAAACAGTGCTGCAAAAAAATATACAATATTATGAATAAACATTTTCCATGATTCCGCTTTATTTTAAGTTCCAAAAAAAATTTATGGTTACCGTTAGTTTTTTTCAATTCCACTAAACAAGCAATATGTACAGGTAAACAAGAATTATGGTATGGATCCTTCTTAAGTATTCTATAAAAAAAAAAAAATGGTAATTACAATCATCTTGACGACAAAGCAAAAACGATTTAGTCGATACAAAATGTAGTTTACAAAATTGTATTTTATCAATAGACTTACCTTTCTGTAAGCGAGAAGCATTTGTGATAATCACAATTATAGTACAGCCTTTCAGCCTTCGAGACTTGCATGTCTAGATTATCTAGGAGACGATCCGTAACGAGAATACCCTTTATACTGCATGAAACGATTGGTTGTTTTTTTGTCGGAACTTGGTACTTTTTCAGTTTGCTTTCATACAATAGACGTAGTAATTCGCCTTCCGCTTCTGTACATTGTTCACCGATAGGAAGGGAGTCAAGAAGTTCCTTCTCTGGTACGTTTTACAAAGATTTGATATTATTTTTAAAAGTAGTTCTATTTGTTGTAAAAGAAAACTGAAACAGAATGTCTTACCTTCAGCTGCAGAGAGCATTTGATTCTGTACAAGTGCCTCGAAAGCTTGATACGAATGGACATCACAGCGTAAGGCCTGTTTGTAACAACTTGATGATACTGCTCTGTTGTCCATTGCTTCATACACTCTTCCTTTTACATACAATATTGAACTCTGTACCTATTGAAACATAAATGTGATACGTAACTAAGCTTCTTATTAACTAAGCCTCTTATAACTTTAAAAAAGAAAAAATTGAATAGAAATATTGCATTGCATTAGTATTAAAATAGAATACACATACATTTTTTGGGGCATCTTGTAGAATATCAGCATGATCACTATAACTGACTCCAGATTGTGAAATATTTGTACACATTTCAGTCTCGTTGATTATTTGAAGGGCCTCAGTAAATTCTTTGGCTTCAAGCAAGCACCGAACTGCCAAATAATGGCACATAACATCTGTCTATGTAAAGAAATAATATTTAAGGATTTGATATTCAAAATATTTTTTTCTAAATGAAACACTGTAGAAGTGGCCAAATGAATAGCTCAAAGATTGGTTGTTAAAAGATATGATATATGCTCAAACATTGGAATGATGCTCTGTAAGATATTATGTTCCAATATTAATCTTGGCATGAAAAATAAGAATGAATAATAACTAACAAGGCATAAATAACAATGAGGGCACGTAGAAGAAATAATACCTTTTCGAGTCCATGACTCCTAATGAGGTGTGCAGCTCGATGATATTGTTTCATGAGAAACATACATTGTGCCAATGAACACACATCTTTTGGATCTCCATTGCTTAAAGATAAGACCTTGTCAGCCCAGAAAAGAGCAGCACTATAAAGATGCTGTAAAAAGCAATAAGGTTTTCGTCATAACATCAAAGATTTAAGAAATATGAAACTGTCAAACACCAAGGTTTAGTCAACTTACTAAATCCAAATACGACTTAACCAAATTTCTATAAGTATCCAGATCGATACTTTTACTCTTTAATTGGTCATTCATTTTGTCGCAATCTATATCAGTATCTTGCTGTGCCATTTCTTATTCTAGGATTCGTATTATTCGAAACACAGTAACTATCAATTGAATAAAGTACATTTAAAAACCCACCATGAACTGTAAACATAACCAGTACTATAGATGATAAGCCAATCGATTTTCAATATTCTAGAAAAGCTTCATGGAACTCATCGTATCTTTCTTACCATCGGAGCAATGACTGATGAATCGACATTGGCTTAGTTTCCACCGTACAGAGTTTACACAAAGTTTAGAGGCCTCAATGGTCAATTCCATTCAACTCCTATAAGTGATTGGTTAACTCTGTTTAAACTTTGCACGGTGGAAACTAAGCAAGTGATATAGTAATACCGCGATGGAGCATAACCCTGCAGGGGGAAGCCGTTCAGAGGGAAGGTGCGAATGAGTTGGGTAAAGTAGCTTCCTCTTGCTATTCCTCCTCTCTTTCGATAACGTTCTCCGTTCCAAAGACGTATTGGCGTATTGATAAAGTAGTCTTTGATAAATTCCCACATTGTTATCATGAAATAAACACGCGCGACACCTCACTCTCGGTAGTTGAGAAAGTCTATTCAAAAATAAGACGCGAAGGCAATACGTATCATCCATTCCGGCACAGTTTTGTCGAAGGATTTAAAAACAATTCCGAGGTAATGACCTTTCTTGGTATGAGTCAGGTGCATGCAGCCTCCAATTCCAGTCTCACAGCCGTAAACTATGGGATAGTTGCCTTTAGTATAGGCTTCAATGAGCGGCAAAGCAAAGACTGCTTCTCCAAACACCATTGTGGCAGGATATCCTCATACAGCTCTTGCTTTAACGTCTCCTTTCTTTACAAGTTGTGTAGACGCAAAAACACAATAGTCTGAAGGCACATTTCATATTATGCCAGAACCAACTAACAAGTTTAATAGCGTCGATGTCGTCTTTAATCATCCCTTTAGTCTTGTAGCCTTGTTGTGACCACGGAAGTCCAGGTAATGATTTCCAGATGGGTAGATCTTGTTTAAATAAATCATTGAGATGGATCATCTTCGCTGGTTCTTTAAAAATAAATGCACGTGCAGTGCATTGTACGGCGAGTTTCATAGGTAGTTCTTCCCTGAAATTCTATCCAGTAGGGCGAAACGCTTTTACATCTTCACGGATAAGCAACAGTTTAGCTTGATTTATCTCATATTCGCCGACAATGTACGGAAGCAAGCTTCTAAAGGACGGTGAAGGATCAGAAGGTGAAAACCTCCGTTCAAAGCCTTGTGATTTACCAAAAAACATAGTTCTAGGCACTATTAATTTTAAAATCCTTCACGGGGTTGCACTGTACGTGGAATTCAAATATTCGGAGTCCCTCTGGTGGCAAGTTGCAGTAACTCGTGTTGATGTCAGCGCTGGTGGGAGATAATAAAGATGGCAGCAAGGGATGCGCAATTCGCACGCCGCTGAGACCAAACCGTGTGAATCTTATCTTCTATTTCGCGAATCTGGCGGCGCTTTTCCGGTGTTGCACAAGAGAACCGAGAAGCAGGAAGAGTTCCGGGCGGTGCGTGCCGTATTAATGCGAGAATGTGAGACAGGCTAGATAAGGAGGGGGGGGCAAGCTAAGCACGGCGAGCAGAAAGAACGAAGAACAGGCCGAACAGACAGAGGCAGCAGAATTGGGCGACGACTCGCGTAGCGCGTGTAGGTGATGTCAAAAATGCGGCAAATAATATCGCGGATTGGCGTAAGAATTCCGCCTCGCGTCTCGCCCCTAATTCGTCAGTGAAATCGTTGTGCCAATGAACGTGAATATATATGGCGGCGCGAGTACTTTTGCTCAGCATCTTGTTTACGGAAGTGCTAAAGCCCGTGTGTGTTGCAGGTGCGTTAGTTTCATTATTGTTAGTTCCTTTTTATTTATATTTTATTAACGTACAATCGCACGTGCACGTCACCGTAGAAGATACTTCAGTGCGTGCCAATGCGTGCGTGCTTTCTTGGCTCACTGCCTAAATACCTAACTACTTGCATGCTTTGCCTGTCTCTACGCGTCACATGCCCGCCTTTTTCTCAATGAACTTCGCATTCGCTTCTTTTTTTTTTCTAATTTTATTAACAAGAACTTGCGAGCTCTTGGCGCGATATTGATTTGTAAACAGCACGTTGATGCAGGACCACGAGATTGCGACTACGCAGAAATTCTTCGGGTTTCTAAGAATGATGTCTGATTGTTAATATGTTGTAACTTTTGTCTTATCAGGTATATCTCTTAGCGTGTTCATTGGTGAACCTAATACAACGCATAATCATGTAGGGTACAAATAAAAATATTCTTTTATGCTTCTTCTTTTGCAATGCTTTATACAAATTAAGCAGCATGCTCGCCGCATGAGATGTTACAGACTTTGTTTTACTTTACTATCACGTGATATCAGTGTCACGTAATGTCAAAATATGAATTATAATTAACATTATTAATGAATTATTAAGGCAGAAAATGACGAAACAATCGCTCAACATACAAAGAAAATGCACAGTTATTTGCATGGACGAATGTATTGATTAAATGACTGCTTTATTTTTATATTATCTTTGATTAATTGAATTTAATTCTTATTTAAATGATTTTGTCATAGGAGTCAGAGGAATTGGTAGTGGAGTTAATGGAAAGAACGGGTCTAAGCCAGAAGGCTTAGACGCGGATCAGAACGTTTCAGCAGCTAAGCTGGAGATAGAACCCAGTGGACATGTGGTGTTAGGTAGGAGAGGTATTACACTCAATTGTGTAACAGGGGCAAATTATAATGTGTCTTGGCTTTACAATGGAGCACCAGCACCACCGTGTGGTATTGCACGGTGTACACTACTGCCTAATGGCTCTCTTCACTTTTATAAGGTATATAATAACACGCAGTCTAACTTACAAATAAAGTAGAACCTTAAAAATAATAATAAAAGTCTAAACATCTTCCTATATTACGTTAGTAATCAGCGTTTATGAACCAAATGTTTTAATGGTATTTATTGTGCAGAAACAAAATTTGCAAATTCCTCAGAGACACAGAGGATGGAATCTTAATAATACATCAACTAACAAGACTCAAGGGAGAAATGAGTACCGTTGTGTAGCTCGCACTAAATTTGGTGGTTCGTTAAGATCAGCTCCAACTTATGTACAGATTGCTGGTAAGTTATAAACGATTGTATCTCATTTATTTGATATTTTCTTTTAAATTATTCAATTTAAAACTCTCCTTTTTTACAGAGCTCTCCCATGTATTTAAAGAGTCACCAGGAGATTTAATAATACAGGAGGGTGAAGTTGCACGGTTCTCTTGTCTCATAGACAGTGTTCCTTTCCCACCTAACATAACGTGGCAACATAATGGAGATACTGTAGTGCCCGAGCACAATAACACAAAGTAGGAAAATAAACAAATCAAAGAAAGAAACAAGTCTCAATAGAAAAACATTGTTTTTCCATTTTCATAAAAACATTATTCATTTAACAATTTTTTAATTACAGATATTCTGTGGTACCACCAGGTGTTCTATACATAAGTGCAACGAAACCGTCAGATGCAGGTTCATACAGGTAATTAATTTGTTTACCTCTATGAATAATCATTTTTCTTTTGTGTCGTGAGCTATGAACATTGTTTTTTAATTTCTGAAGGAAAATGATATGAGCTTCTTTATTATTATAGATGCGTGGCGACTAATGATTTTCTGAAGAAAACAAAAAAGAGCAAAGAGGCAAGATTGACAGTCACTTCCGAATCTGACAAAGCAGAGTCACGCATGCCTACGTCATTATATCCACAAATTCGATACAATCATTGGTTAATTAACGGATCGAATTTTCATTTGGCTTGTGCGGCTTCAGGTTATCCACCACCAGTCATAACCTGGACATTTATTCCAAGATATCCAGGTACGCGTATGCACTCTTCCATAAATGGCATGTATAACTTATAAAAATCTTATATGCAATAATAATTTCAAGTAAAAAAAATACTTTTCCCAAGATGGCACTAACGTCAAACAGCCACGGGTGTTGCTTAATTTAACAGGCGGCATTGGTATACTGTCGTTGAAATCCGTAGGCGTCGCAGACGCCGGTATTTATTTATGCGCTGCTAAAAATTCCGTCAATGACGCCCCACAAATTCAGGTACCAAAAATGAAACCATAATGTCTATCTTAAAATATATTGACCGGTTATTACTTACACACACATATATATGGATATGTAAAAATATCAATGTATAAATGCGTACTATATCTTTTCAGAATATAACGGTGGACGTAATGGTCCCACCCACGCTTCGTAAAAAACCTGTAAGCTTTGTGTGCCCGAATGGAAGAACGGCGAGATTCGAATGCCAAGCTGAAGGACTACCAACACCTCAGATTTACTGGCTGAAGGATGCTACGAACATCAACACTATAAACGGTACCAAATACTAAATACTTCTATATTCTATAAATATAATATACCCTATTTCACTTAATTCTTAAGTCAATAAACGAACCTCGTAATTCAGGACGTGGGACTACGTACTCGAAGGTTTACAACAAAATGGAACTCGCAATCTCAGCGACGGTGCCGTCGGACTCTGGTATTTATCAATGTGTTGCCGTGAATTCGGCTGGTGAGATTTGGGCAGCTGCTCGACTTCAAGTGAATACATCCCGCAATAGTCCAGCCGCTCCTACCTCGATGAAGTGCCATGCTCTATCCCCATATAGGATCTTTATATCCTGGGAACATCCCAAGTCTTTACCGCCCACCAGTATTACAGCGTACACCGTCCATTATAGTGCTGTGGGTAAGTACTTTAAAAGTAAAATCCGTAAACCACTCATGACATGCTATTAGTAAATCATTAATAAATTTATAACATTGAATTTCTTCAATTCAATAGAAACGTTCGTATCTTATTATTCGGATTTTACTAAATTATTTGTTCTTTGTTATTCAATTTCATTGGTCTTGATTCTGTATCATGTTGCGTTCTTTTCGTATGTGTCACTGTATTCGAGGCATTTTTTCTTATCTTATGAAAAAAAAAAAAAAAAAAAAAAAATAAGAAGGCGGTAAGGAAGAAGTAACGCCACCGGAACCAGGAAACTCCACGTCCGTGGAAGTCACCAAGACGCTTGAACCACTTACAAATTATTCCTTCTACATACGAGTATGGAACAATCATGGAGCCAGCAACCAGTCGGCCACCATTGTGTGTTCTACTGCCCCAAGTGGTATGTTATTATTAGTATTATTATATATCGGACGCGTAGTGTGAATGATTCACGACATGTATCACAGTTATTCCAGGTACATTAAAAAGAATAATTTTGTTTTAGTTCCTAAAGCAGTTCCAAAGATAAAATTGGACGTGATCAGCAGTACAAAGTTGAACGTCTCGTGGGGGTCCCTCACTAAGAAGGAGGCACAAGGCGTTGTAGTTGAGTACAAACTGCAGTGGAAACTTCAACAATATCCTTCAATTCATGTGCTTTGCATTCCATCCACTACCGAATACTATACACTCACAGGTATCTTTCTCGATGAATATAATTAAGTGATTAATAATTAAGTTGCTGAAGGACGCTTCTTCAGTTTTTTTTCTTTTCTTTATTTTAATTATATTACAGGCTTAACACCAGGAGCGCAATATGACTTGCGCGTACTGGCCAGGACAGAGCAGGGTTGGCCGAATGTTAGCGAATCGGAACTTAGTTGGACTAGCGTAACGATGCCATTGCCAAAAACAAATCAGTTTACAATAACGAATATGGTGAATCTTCAATTGACAACCACAAATTCTTCGTTCATTAAGGTTTGATTTTGAGTTATTTAGTTAATCTATTAGCTTGACAAGCATAGGTGGTAATTGCGGTTACCGTTAACTATTGTATATTTCTAACTTTTTTTTTTTTTTTCTTATTTAGGTTAAATGGGAAATGAAGGAGGAGACCCATCAAAAGAATAAATTTAAATTTGATTCATGGCGTATTTACTGTGAGAATGTACACGGGAAAAAGTTAGCTACTGTTTTGCTACCAATAAACGCGACGGAGTACACAATTAATAAGCTTTGTAAGTTATGATTTTGATAACTGTACAATTCTGTTATCAATGTCGAAGTTCTCATTTGATTGTGTGATTTATTTCCTTGTATTTTAGTGATTAACGAACCGTATATTGTGACGTTGTGCGCAGTAAGTTTTGGGGAAGATAAGAGCTGCTTGAGAAAACATGCGGACACCGCAAGATCCAGCACGAGTAAGTTCATACTAAATTTAATATTTTATATAATCACAACTAAGACTAATTACATTGTAAATAGCGAGTATACCAAGGGATTTGGAGGCTACACCAATTTCGCCGACATCTATAAACGTAACGTGGACTATTTCTGATGTGATTGATGTAAATTCATACGAATTGTGCTATCATTCTGTTCATCCCGCGGAACCTGAAATATCCAACTGTCTCGTTACGTAAGTTGATGAAACGATAGTGCGCAAGTATTGTAAATGTGGAGATACTTATTGTGGATGATATATTATTCAATATGTTTTTTGCAGCGACGAAACACGTATAACTGTTGACCATTTAAAGCCTTTTACACTTTATCAGTTTAGAGTGCGAATATTTTATAATGAGTCAAACGACAATGGCAGTGAGTTTAGCGAGAGCATAGAGTGCTATACTAACGAAGACGGTAAGTAACTTAAAACACGTTTTTCATTTTTACATAGTATTACACCATCTATTGTCCTCCAATATTAGTTCCTGGAAAGGTGGAGGAAGTACAGTGGTTTCTGGGAAACGGATCGACGGTTCGAATTGCTTGGAAAGAACCGGAAAAGTTAAATGGCGTGATAAAAAATTACTCTGTTGTCTACACAATGAATTTATCTGACTCGTTATTAACGTGGGGCAACGTGACTGTTCCTGGAAATAAAACATCCACGAGTTTACCTGGTCTCATTCCAGGAAAGCGTTATTTCGTTATGGTAAAAGCAGCTACCAAAGCTGGTTACGGCAAATCGTCCGATCCAATATTTATTATGACGGGTGGAACTTCATCCAAAGTGCACACAACATCTGATAACCGAACACCGCCACCAAATCCAAAACCGGATCAAAGTCTCGGTAAGCAATAATTATATTCATTCAATTTGAACTGGCCTAAATAAGTATAAATATTCAAAGTAACGCTCGCTGTTGTGCATGATTTTAAAATAACTTGAATTCTATTTTCTTTACCTAGGCGTGATTCTCGGCGTGAGCATAAGCATAGGTTGCGTGGTGATTTGCTTATGCAGCATCTACTGCCGTAAAAAGTGTGAAAACTCACGATCATTAGGCGACACTGTGCAGCCATTCCAGGGACGCGTTCTTGTGCGAAACGGAAATGGATGTTGCGTCGATCGATCTTCCGTTTCTAATAGTCAACACGTAAATACAGCGACTCCTGGGAACGAGATAGAACTCGCTGTATTATGCCCTTCATCTCCGGTCATGACGGATCCACAGCCAGATACCAAGGTATTGACAGGATCAATTAATATTAGCCAGGAATTATAAAATTAACGTGAATCTAATTGTTTTCTATTTTGTTCATAAACATTTTTGCCTAAGGGTGGATACTCTAATGGCGTTCTTGAATCGTGCGCGAAGGAACCTTTACTTGCGCCGTGGAATGCGACTGGTGAAAATAAGGATGTCCGTATCACGGAAAATCCACAGGTTTGTTAATATTCGATTCCATAACTTGAAAGTGTTTATATGTTATTGAGATCCTTGAGGGATTTTTATTGCGCGATGCTTTTTTAAACAATAAATTTAGTATCAATTTCGACACTTTTCCTTATGATTACAGTACAAACGAAGAGCCAGCGCTATATCAAATCAGCAGCAGCAACCAGATCAAGAGGATCAGGAACAAGACCTGGAAGGAACGCAGCTCACAATGGTCAATTGTACTTTAGGCAGTAGCAGTAGCAGCCTAAATAATAACCTAGGATGCATGGAGACTTCGTTGTCGTCGTCACCTAGAAAGACGGCCTCCACGTCAGTTCCAGTGCTGAATCCGAACGGGTGAGATAAGATTTGTCCAATACGATTGAACGTCGACGTATTTCGAAATAGTGAGACGCGCCAGGTAAGACGACGAAAATTTTCTACATAAACTTCTGAAATACCCACCATGATGCGGCTACGAATCGATGTAATTAATTGTAAGAGTGCGTGCGTACGTTTGTACACAAAAAAAAAAGTGTAATGGCGCACACGCAACTATGGGGTTATCTATAATTTCTCATTGTCGCGCACGATTAGTTCACGAAATAACTTCGACGTCGTGTAGCGTCGCTCTATCCGCATAAACGGGTGCCTGAACGAACAACTATTCAACATCAAGCACATTGATCATGTACATATATGTAAAACATAACACTTGATGTCTCGTAGGTGTTCAAGTTTTCAAACTTGGCGACTCTGTCGTAGATGGCGACACTGTTTGTTCACGTGCCGCAATGTTCAGTGTAAACGTTTAAAAAAGAAAAACAGCATTAAGTTATGGCGCAACGTAAACGCTACATTGCAAATGTTACGCGTAGCGCTTCGCGAATAAGCGCATTATGAACGCGTAACAATAATTCTTAGAATACTTGCTCACGTTTGAAAATGGTCTTTAAGGGCTGGACGAAAATGAAAAATTGATGATCTGAAGAGAAATGAAATGTGTAAAAAAAAAAAAGAGAGAGAAAACAAAACTAGCCATGCGATGAAGGATTGGGAGAGGTGAGTGCGTGCAGTGAGTTGTGTCCGTATCGCTCTTGAAGTATGAAAATTCGTAATATTGCTGTACATAATAGTATAGACGTTAATTGTGAATATGTCCATAAGAGAAACACGTCCCTGTTTTCTTTTATTTCCGTATGACATTCACGATTGAGACGAGGAGGAGTGAGATTGTTGTGTTATGCGATTGCAAATTAATATTGTACTGATCCACTAGTAGCTCTAGTTCGAGGGGCCAATTTTTATGGTTTACAGTACAAAAGACATCGCTGATTGTTAAATGTCTTAAAGAGTTATTATTATACTGACTACTTTCATGAGCATTGAACTCTGCTTGGAACCGCTCCATCAGTTTGATTGTTAGGGGGCCACATGTTTACGACTCGTAGCAGAAGAAATTCTGACCATGAGACTGATGTTCGAAAGTAGATTTTCTAACAGGTACTTTGTGGCCGAACGAATTTTACTTTTCATATTTATTTCCTTTTTCATTTTTTTACTTCACACTTTTTCCTTTTTAGTACAAGGATCAAAAAGTATTCGGACGGACGAGCGCCACTCCACTTCGTCTCTACGAGAAGTTACTTTCCTTGATCGAAACGAGTTGCATTTCCTGTTGTTGCTTCTCGTAAACCGATTCAATTTATCAAACTGAATAACAAGAAATTTCGTTAATAGCACTAACGGAACAAGCACGCATTTTACACATATTCAGTAAGGGGTGGTAAAACTAATCCAATTTCAGTTTATTACCCTTTGTCAATTTTTTAATTTTTTTTTTCTATATTTTTTTTTTTCGTTTTAGCACGCATTACTATGTTAGATTTAATATTAACGGTTCAACTAATGAATCTTTTTTATTGTATGTATCGCGTTAAGACTGCGTATTGACGGACCGATTTCCCGCGAATTCGAAGTATTGTCTATGAGAGACTGTGTTGCCTTCTGCCTTTTACTTTTTTATCGAGCGATACAAAAGAAATATACAATATATATCGCTGTCAATGCCGATATTCGAAATCGATCGTGAAATCGATCTGCAAAATTTGGTCGTTAGAAGTTTTATTACGTTTTGTCGTTCCATTCGATTATTATTCTTCGGTAAATTTTTGTTCCGTTCGTTTTACGTGTCATTTTTCGTTATACTTTTATTTTGATCCTAATAATAATTACATTCATTGTCCGGTAGTTACGATTAAACGTAAGTTAAAGTTCGCGGCGATGATTTCTCACAAACGGAAAAACGACGCGGAACGATACGTTAGTCCAAAACGTGTCACCTGGTGATCTTCACCGTAAGTGATTACTTTAGATATTCATAATCCTAATATTTTCGCACAAAGAGTATGACGCACTCGTGATAGGAGTGTAGTAAACGTTAGAAAAAATGTAAAAGAGCGTCAAAAAAGAAGAAAAAAAAATGTTAAGCCGAAATCTTCTCAAAGTATTACGTTGCTTTCCGTTCGTGAAAATCGGTCGGACCCGTTTATATATACAGCAATCACTCACAACCGCCATTAATCACCACTACCATTTTTTTTTTAAACATTATCTGGCATGCTATATGACACGTCACTTTCTAACACGCAGTACACACATTATGTTAATTAAACAAGAAAAAAATCACTATACTGTATACATGCTACATACTATACACATGCTACACCGTGAGGATGGTGGAAGGGAGTAGGTGTAGAACACACAAACACACACACCACACCAGACTGGTGCATGTTACCATGACAGAAAAAACCCAACGCAGTACCTGATGTAGACTAAGTTATGTCGTTTTAGAGTGAGACGTAGGCAGGTCAATGTTATACTGTACCTCCATTATAATTGTTATTTATTACTTCGTAACATTCGACAACAATGTGTTTTCTAGAATTACAGATACACAATACTAAACTATAAATGCAATAATCTAGCTGTTACAGAACACACGATGAAGCCGAACGAGATGAGCATCCGTTTCTTTTTTTGTTTTTTTTTTGTTCCATTTTCACTTTCAATATTTCATACACGTTAAAGTTTTTCAACCCTTTCATTTCCGCTCTAGAACCGCTCTTTTACTATACTATTGTCATTATCATAGATTTCGTAGAATTTTATATATTCCGTGTGATGCACTATTCTCATATTCATCGCGCACTTTTTTTTTTTTATTTGAGTGACGATGTTTTCGTTGATAATATTACTTCTCCTATATAATGACAGACTGCCGTGTAATGATCACATATGAGACTGAACAGTTTTTTTTTTTTTTTTTTCTTTCTGCGGTTCTAGAAACGAAGTAGAGAAGGACGTGGGGTGGAAGGGGTTGTTACGATCATGTATGGCTTAACGAAGAAATGTACACGCGAGGCAGCCTGCCGCGAATATTTTTGTTTTCGCGAATAATTCCAATACGCCAATGAGTATATCATTGACGTGAGAACTCGACGCATTCCGTTTAAAGAAATGATAAGAGCTCGTTGTTTGTTGTAAAAAATGTTCGACATGCAGAATTAACGTAAACACGTGTTATATAATTGCAGTGGAAAAATTTCAACGTACTCATCACGTTCATTCATTGATTCGTTCACTCATTCACCGATTGGCTTCCATAGACTCAAAGCGTAGCACACAGTTACGCTATATTATTTTTTACACACCTTATATACCGGATGTCGAATAAGATGCGCATTATATTGAAAGACGTTACTCGTTGCATCATTACGTATACAAAGTTTCCTTATCACTTTTTCTGTCACAAGCCTCGTACTTTGGATATTGCAAAATACATTAAACTTGCTCCACGTATCCGCTCCTCGAGGACTCTCGATTGTTCATTGAATTCTGCTCAAGGATTTCAGTTCGTATCTTATTATTATATTGTGACTCATATGAAATACATGACAAAGAAGAAAAATAAGTTAAAAAAGAAAAAAGGATAATGAACTTTTACGTGCAACGAAACGATCGTTAAAATCGTTCAGTGTGATTCGATCTTTTTCGGACACCCTGCATATTACAAATTACCGTATAGTACCTTCTAGTTAATTCCAGTTTCCAGTCTAACCTCGAAGGCATTAAGCACACATAACATATAATGAACCCAGGTGCGTCGTAATAAATAATAATAATATAACAGTGAAGAAGGAGGACGATACGAAATGTTTTTGCAAGAAATCGACGAAAATTAGGAAGGCAATGAACTCGCTGTTCCTTGCTGTATCTGTCGCGCGTACAGCGCGTCTCCCATGTATAATATTCGCTACATCCGCATCTCTGTCACTATTTTCTATTTGCTACGCGTAAAATCGGAAAGAGAAACTATAGGGCGTCTTCATTTTTTCAGTCCTTCGAAAGAAACAACGAAGCGTAAGCCGCGCATGCGCAATACGGGCATGAATAAGCTCTAATATACGTGTATCCTTTCTATGCATACCCCGGCCGTATATGACGAACGTATTGATGCTCTAAATACGTTTGATATAGATGCTAATTAAAAGGAGAATTTAAGACTTTTTTTATTCTTGTAAAATCCATAGCTGACGAACGAGCAAAATTGTTCCTTTGGTATAACGAGATAAAGGAGAAAAACTTGGATAACAAAAAATTTTTTTAAATGCGCTTCTGTTCGCACCGATTAACAAGATCCAGTAAACTGTCGATTAGAGACAAAGAAAAAAAAAAACGTTAAAATGTAGTGAAAAAAGAAAAAATAAGAACCCAAGATTAATAATTAAATAAATATAAGTTCAGGATTAAAACGAGCATTTCTATTAATCGCTATGATACATGAGAGAGATGTGGCCGCAGTTTGATATGATACCGGTGTAAAGTGGGCGAAAAAAAAACAATAGAAGAGACAAAAAACCAATTACGCTTATAAAACTATTTTAATCTCTTTGTTCTACTATACTAGCCGCATAATTTTATTCCGTCTCTGACGGCTTCGTCGTCGATCGGGACATCGTCTTTCAGTGAAGCGTAATTTTCGAAAATTCTTTCCTGCGTATAACGATGATGTGCGTTGGGCACAGAGGGAACACAAATGTAAACTGTAAAATTCTCCTCAGGACGCGAACGTGTGGGATTACGCGAAACGAAAAGATTCCGTTAATACGACCATTAAGCACACTTACGCGAAGCGCGTGGTAATATAATATTATGAAATTAGATTTCGTCTGTTTTTTCTCTTTGTCGGGCGTCTCCCGAAAGATACGAACTGGTAGGGTCGCCGTGCTCGATGCATTTCTTCAGCATTCAAAGTTAATCATAATTTTTTTTTTGTTTCAATTACGAAAATCCACGCCGGTCAAGTACAAAGCAATAAACGTCATCAACATGGCGGGTGGCATTCGCGAGCACGACTATTGCTTGGAGAATAATTTGTTTTATTATCAATGAATTATTATAATAATTATTTATAAGAGTTTCGTCAACAGTAGTTTTATTCTGTGTGCATCGCGGAAACTGCTGTCTATTATTATTATTATTATTATTATTATTATTATTATCGTCAATTGCGAATCTTTAATGAGGACGCTCCGTATTACTTTTACTATTGCTTTATCAATCGATAAGTTAAATCATAGTCGATTAATCGATATCGATCAATTTGTTGTCATGCCACTTTGTGAGGTCTTCAAAAACTCCAATCTATTTTGACATCGATTATCCGCTGTTATCGTATCAATTATATAGTATTTATTGCTCGATGACGTATTGTCTTGCGAAGTATAGTGCGCGAAGGTAAAGCCGTGTTTACACTTGCAACAGAATCCCCGTGACACGTTCGCGTAACGTAACTCTATAAGCACTCCAAGAGTACGATCGCACAGTTACGTAAGACCGTGATATTACAGGGTTCTGTTGCAAATGTGTACGCTACTTAAAAAATCACGGATTGTGATTTTTTACTGTTACGTCACGATTAATTAAGGCGATGGAAATGATAACGTACTAAGCACTCGAAATGCCATTAAACTATTGTCCATCCGAGACAGTTGAAGGTAAAAAAAAATGGACAATAGTTTAACGGCATTTTGAGCGCTCAGTACCTTATCATTTCCATCGTCTCAATTTTTTTTATTTACCGACCATGAATGATAGTGATTTTCTTTTTCTTTGCTGGCACCTCGACGTTGTTTTATATAATTTGAATTCTTTATCGTAGAATCCGTTATTATTATTATTATTATTATTAATAATATTGACGATGCTATGTGCGGCGCACATAGAGAAGACGCATGTGAAACGTTTTTTTAAGAGATATATATATATGTGTGTGTGTGTGTGCGTGTGCGCGTGTGTGTAATCGAAGTCAAAGAAGTTAGAGTTTTATCCAAGCAAAAGTGTCACGGAACGAAAAGTAATAGTTATTTTAGCCATTGATAGATGGACCACGTAGGATATGTAGAATGTATCCTCAAACTTCCCGCCCACCGTCTCTTTCCCTAATTGCCGATACAGAGCCGAACGTAATAGACCTTCACACAATTAATATCAGAAGTAATAAGAACAACAGAAGAAAAGGAAAAGAAATTCTTACACGTACGGCGACTCTAGTCTAACGAATATACCTCCAACAGGAGTCGCTCTCCGTAGAGCGACCTTAACATTACTTAACATTAACTTAACCTCAGTACCTACTAGCGACTATCGTTTTAGACTTTTATACCGGTATTATTTTATTATTTTTTTTTTTCACATACCTCACAGGATTATAGTTTCAAGCCGGCGATTATGCGTAAACGAGACGTTTTTTCCCTCTTTTTCTCGAAATGTATTTAATTGTAACATTTATTCGCTTTAATCAATTTTACCATAGATAAACGACTAACGCGCGAAGAATCCGGTAATTTTATTCAATTAAATCTGTATTAATTATTATTATCGTTGATAATCGTGTAGCAACTTTTACTGAACAACCGAACAGCGTCTACGTAATAATTTATTTCTTTTTCTCTTTCTCACGCACTCTGTCTTTCCAGAAATTATAATTATTATTTACCGTATACGCCTAGCTGAATATTGTATTTCACGATGATTACATTCTTTAAGGTGCAGTTACTTTGTACATACCTTTACCCACGATTGTACATACGATTATATTACCAACTTGAGAATATTAAAAAGTATATATTTTAATATATTATATATAATTAATTACGATGAAATTGTAACCTTATTGTTTTAAAGGGTATTCAAATTAAAGCGATACACGAGATGTTTAATGATATTGTTGACCTTTCTGAACGCAACATATTGTACCGACGGTTTAATAAAATTAAGGCAGCGTATCGTTGTTTCCATTTACGAACCTCCTTTTTGCGTAAAGATGCGCGCGATGACACGACTATGATATAACTACTATAACTTAACGTTCGCAATTTTGAATTGCCATGTGTTACGTTAAACAGATTGATTCAAAGGGCCCCCCTGCTTATGGTTTCAGAAAGGCACACAAATTTTTCTTCTTGGTCTTATTCTTCACTGCGAATTGTTCGTGTCAACTAAAAGCAGTCAGTATTGATGGGTTTATTTTATTATCGTGAGAAATCAGCATAAGTAAGTAATTTAAGAATCGATTCATCATTCAATTGTTACACTACAATGACATATGTATGCTGCAAACGCATTAAGTACTACAATATGTCGTAGAGTCCATTTGATCCCTTACGACTATTAGGCTTGATTCATAGGCGTTACAAACATGAGAATAAGACGTGTGTACAAATTGTATGCATACAAAACAACAAATTTCGCGTATCGCAGAAGACTACTCGCGTAATTCACTCTTAATTACAATATATACTATTTTTGTACTCGACCTAATAATATATATATAATTTTATGCCTGTACAGGCACTGGAATATAGCCGGTTTCCGCGTCGTGAGTATAATTGATTATCGACGCGAATTGTAACCATTTTTTTTAAAGCAGATACCGACAAGTGATCAAAGTTTATGAAATAATCAATTTTCTACCATTTCCTAGCGGTGAAGATAAATAAAAAGTAGTATTATTTCTATATAAAGTTGCTGTGGCATTCGTTCAGGCGTTGCATGTGTCTATCAGTGTCGGCTCTTTTTGGCACCGTTGATCCAAATTCACGTGTACAAAAAAGAAGAAGCTTCCTCACGATGAAATTGTTCTGCGCTCCATGACTATAAGTATCCACTTAAAATGTCGACGCCATCGCAGGCGGCGTTGTAGCGACATTTTTTAGAAACGTGTTAATCCAAGACGCGGGATTTTATATTTAATCGATTCGCTTGACTCTTACGCAGAGTCTTGATTTGACTAGCGCCGTTCGTCGTCTCACGTGTCGAATTTTTATGAAAACCTGAGTTAGAGTAAAATTAAGTACATACATTGCTTCGTTTATCACATATGGCAGTTCAGGCCTATAATTTTTTGTCTAATATCTCCGTTCGCGTCATTTGTTTTTTTAATATTTCTTTAGCTTATAAGCCGTCATAATATCAATTTTAAATCAGCGGACGCGCAACATGTTTGACTTGTAACGCGCATTGAACCTACGTGAATTCTTTTAGGCACAACGTGGGAACGTTTCTGTAAAAGTTGTTATACTCGATAAATTCTATGAAGCT
Organism: Trachelus iudaicus; assembly: GCA_030142595.1. Classification (NCBI taxonomy): domain Eukaryota; kingdom Metazoa; phylum Arthropoda; class Insecta; order Hymenoptera; family Cephidae; genus Trachelus; species Trachelus iudaicus. Next base: position 5,022 of record JARQTH010000762.1, on the reverse strand, counting down.
TCAGCGCAACGTTGATTCAAGTGTTGAATCTATATGATTATTCAACATAGTGATCACAGAACTAAGGAATGCGGGAATATCTTCATAGAGACGCAATCGTCAAGAACCTGAAGTAAAAAAACAGTTATTGTTTTCAAATTTTGTATTTCATGGATGAAAAAGTATTATCGTCTACACTACATACCTCTTTTAAAGCGTCCTTTGTCAATTTAGGATAACAATAAGTAAATCCAGTCTCGTTTGTTAACTTTCCTGTCTGTAGATACAGGTGTTTGTTGTAAAGCAGTTCCTGATCTATATAAGGGGATAACGGACTGTTTTCAACGCCATCTTTACTGCATGCTTCCGCCCAAGGTCCCATGTGTTTATCATTCACTTCCTCTACCACAGAGCTCATGTCCGCCTGGAAAAGTACAATAGATAATAATTTTGGCTAGGCCAGAATTGAAATACCCATTTTTATTTTTATATACTTTTGCTAAAGTTGATAGAGCAGTGCCCCAATAGTCATGGTTGATGTTAAATAATTCTGAAACAATGGCGCTAATTGTTCCTTGTGTAGAATCGCCCTCGTCAACGAGATTGTAAATTTTGCCTTCTGTTTCTGATCTGATTGCTACATGCCAGATCGCGCGTGCTACATCTCTCACGTGGACAGTATTCATGTGAAGGTCTGGTCCCCAAAGCAACTTCATCATCTCACCTATATGTTTGTATACTGCGCCCACCACTAAACGAGGTGCTGCAAATTTCCTTAATTACTACCACTATTAATTATATTAAAACAATAATTCAAGGAAAATCTAATATTGTGATCGTTCCTTATTTATTTATTACCCGTTATTATAATCATGAATGATTGAGAAATGATTAAAGGGCTTGCAAAGAAAGTGCAATTTATAAATTATTAATATAATTATTGTAGTTGAAAAACGTATAGGATTGATAATGTGAAGTATATTACCTACCTAAACCGTTTCTATCACCAGGACCATATACGATTGCTGGTCTGAGTACAGTATATTTCAATCCAGGAATATTCTTTAAATCATGCTCAACTTGCACTTTATATTTTGCCACATATGTCCATGGATCTACAGTGTCATCTTCCTTATGTGGAGCCTGTTAAGCAATTTTTCTTAGAACAAAGTATGTATAGTATGAAATGTTGCAATATTTGTTGTTGATGTGTTCATTGTACTTTAAGTGAATACACAAAGAATAGCAAAATATGTAAATGTTTTGTATATGGAATAAATTTATTAAATCTTACCTTTTCTGAAGAGTTCAGATTGCCTGAAGAAATTTCAACATATCTTTTTACTCCAAGCTTTGCTGCATGCTGGGCACAATTTATACTAAGCTTGTAAATGCCTTCCTTATAAACAGGATCTGTTTGTCCACTTTTTGTTTCACCAGCACAATTGAATACATAATCTATAGGAGTATCTGATTCAAATGCATTCTGACACGAAACTATAGTTTAAAGCAAAGAAAAGATTTGTTTACCATCATGAAGATTAGTTAAAGTACCAATGCAAATTATTAAAAGATACCTGGATTGATAAGATTAGCACTTCTGAATTCTAGAAGGGGATGTTCAAATATTTGCTGGTGCTTAGCATTTAGCCAAGCTGTTTGTGGTGGAACCTTATCAACAACTCTAACTGTAGAAACTAATTCATTTTCTAGTAGGTATTGGACTAAATTACGCCCAATGAAACCACATCCTGCATAAAAGATAACAATTGTTGGCTGTACTTAATTCATTTCCAATTCATTAATAGTAAGAAAGTGGTCAAAAATATGTTACCTCCCAAAACTATAACTCCAGGCTTTCTGTCACCTGCTGAAGATGCCATTGTTCCTTATCATTCAAATACAAACGACCGTTGTTTTCCGACGGGTTTAAAGTCAAATATAAACGTGGTGCTTTACTGGTATGACACTTATCAACTACACCGAATGCAGAATTATCAGTCTCATTCAGTCCATTTATCCTTACAGTTTTAAAAAGACAGACCGGTCACAAGTAGTTATAAGCTTTAAGAACGTGAGCAGGCTAATTTCTAGCATTAGCTCTACACCACTGCCCTCTAGAAGCAGCAAATCAAGAATAATATTAGAAAGATGTCTGGGTTACCGACATCATAGGTATATTACATACATATCTTACATCATCCACCAAATTTACGCATACAGACTTAAACAAGATTGGCCAATGGTTCGTTTAGTCTTTTTAAACCTTACACGTGGTTGGTTAGTCCTTCTTAACCCGTCTGTCATATAAAACTCAAAATAGTAGTTAAATTTTTGGTGAATTCCTTTGAATGAATTATGAAGTAATTCCATTAAGAAGATAATAGCGTTATGCTTGAATTTATTAAATTTCATAGGTGACTATTGTGATACAAGTCCTACATCATAAACATCGTAAGTCTTATCTAACCCCACGTTGATCTTTGAGCAGCTATAATTATATATTTTATCGTCGCATATTTTTTTTATATTTAAGGGGCTAAACAGAAATAATTATGAGTTGCTGCTTGTTAATGCGGCTGGGCCGATCAAAAGCCTTAGACAAATGTCTATTGGAAAACTGTTTAAACCAGTGGAAGCCAAGGCTCTACTACAGGAGTGGTGAAGATCATAATAATGGTTCCATCGATGGAGACAATCAAGCACAAAAAAAGAAACCACTGCGAACAAGATTGATGCGTGATATACGTCAAACGAAAGAAAAAGTAGAAGAGATTATAGAAAGGGAGAATATATGGACTGTACCAAATTTTCTCTGTATGGGGCGCATAGTCACTTCTCCATATCTGAGTTACTTAATAGTCTCACAAGATTATGCTGTAAGAAACATTTCCATGAGAAATTGAAGTTTTTTCTTTAAACTACGGAATATATCATTAAACGAACTAAAACAATTTGCTTTATAGCATAGTTTGCACTCGTATCGTACTCTTTTTATGTCAGGAAGATGATGGCTGAACTGTAAAATAGGTGGCGCTCTGTCTCCTGGGTTTTGCTGGACTTAGTGATTTAGCTGATGGATGGATTGCTCGTACTTGGACATCCCAAGCCTCGAAGCTTGGTAGTTTTTTAGATCCAGTGGCAGACAAATTGCTTGTTGGGACCTTATTTCTCTCTTTGGCCTGGGTAGGCTTGATACCTGTTCCACTCACGTGCCTTGTTATAGTACGAGATGTGGCTCTGGTCATTGGTGCCTCTTATGTGAGGTACCGCTCCTTACCACCACCTGTAAGCATCATATATTAGCTGCATCATTTTTCAATGAGATACCATTAACAAATTCATTTGCAGAAAACATTAGCAAGGTATTTTGATCCAACACATGCAACAGTGCAACTGGCACCAACATTTACCAGCAAGTTAAATACTGGCGTACAGCTCTCTCTAATAGCTGGTACATTAGCTGCTCCAGTATTTCACTTTGTAGATCATCCATTATTGCAAGGATTATGCTACCTTACAGCGTTTACAACTCTCGCTGGGGGAATTAGTTACCTAATATCAAAAGACACCTATAAATTTCTCACAAAAAAGAAAATTACATCGTGATCGTAGTTCGGATATTGTTTTATTATTCTTGCAAAATAAAGGTACATTACTTTTCCTATTTACAATAGATGTGCAGATTTATTTACGAGATTGAATGATATGCAGTATCTGTATTGTCTGTTTATTACTTGCATTATAGTATTCAGGATGGATATTTTTTACTTGATAGGATAATAACCAGCTATTTTTAAAGCTCAGTTTACATTTATTTACATGAGTTTTGATACACATTTTTTTTAAGTTCAATCTTAAACTAGAATAAATGGATCAACTCGATACGTCTCATATGCAAATTTCTCTTCATGAGATGGATCATACTGTAGTCCTATGTAATCAATCTCTAATCTATATGAACCTGGAATTGCATCTGCAACTGTGATTCCAAACGTTCTTACTTCATGTAATGGTATTGAAGATTGCTTGTCCTGTACTCTCCCTTTACTTGACATAAAAAATTTTGAAAATGGTACCCTTACATATTGCCAATAAGGACCTCCTCGAGTGTACATTGGAAACATATATATATCATGCCACATGAGGTCATATGGAACTACGGTAGTAATACCTAACATGTATGAGCGTCCATCACCACGCACTTTTAATACCATATGAGTATACATTCCCCAATCAAATGGCTCTTCACGATAAAATGATTTTCGTGGTGGTAGTGACTTCATATTGCAGTATCCTGTTCGTTTCAACTTTCCATCTTTTGGAAGCTTTGTATCCAAATATCCAGTCAAAAGACCATTACCCCCTGGCGACAGCTCTAAACTGATTAAATTGTAACTTGAGCATAGTATTTATGGAAAATTTTATGAAAAATATACCTAACTGTAGAAAATCCAGCGTTGTAATCACTGTCACAAGTTATCACCCATTCTTTAAGTGCTTTTGGATTGCCATGAAACTTCCATTTGACGTCAACTGCATACTCTTTAGGTCCTACCAATGGGTCAATAAGAGCCTGCTCTTTTATTTCATCCTTGAGAAGACTAAATTCTTCGACTAATTGTTGATAACCAGTACGAATTTGTCCCAATACAGAAGTGTCTGATTTTTCCAGACGATCATATACTTTAGGATATCCACCTTTCGGATCCTTCTCAAAAAAACGTGACAGGCATTTTGTATTGTGTAATTCTCGTCTCCCAGTTTTTACGTTAGACAGCAACAATTGGAGTATTCGGGAGTTCATTTCAGACAAAGTCTAATATAGAAGTAGTAAAAACAACACACACTTTATCAGTATTTTAAAAAAAACTTGAGAATGACTATATGCACGAGCTGAAGTGAGCTAAATAATATGAACTCATGTCAGTAAGTCAACATTTCACCGTGGTTATATACAGAGATCAGTAGGGAGATGCACAACGCTACGGTTTTAGGCGATACCAAAAACATCGCGCTAAATCGTAGCGGCGAGTTCGGGAG
>JARQTH010000761.1:0-24253 GCA_030142595.1 Trachelus iudaicus | reverse complement strand
GTCCTGATCCCATACACTAATCGTATTGAATTTGGTGGCAATCAATTCAAAACCCTTGATTCCTATAGTGAATGTATGAATAAATTTTTCTCACATACAGCCGTTCATAAAATATTTGAGTTGAAACACAGGTACAAGCGATGCTTCGAGTAAAGAGTCTCGGCGGGCCGTGCTCTGTACAGGAGGTTGCCTGTACTTGACGCGAGACTCGACCGAGTCTCTTGATGTGTGTGCGAGAGCCAATGTCCAAAAGGCCGTGACCATAAATCAGGGTTTTACCAGAATTTTGTCAAATTTGGTATACTAATGTTTTTGGGGTCGCTGATTACGAACTTAATATAAAAATTTGGAAAAACAAAATGGCGGTTACGATATGGTAGGTTACAATAAGAATTTCGAAAGAAAATCGATTGAAAATTCACGTTCCTCATGATTTCGAGGTCGTTGATTACGAATCTGATATCAATATTTATATAAATAAAATGCAGGACTCAAAATATGGAAAATAGGTTAGGAAACTTCGGGAAAAATTATTATTCTCTCGTAATATGGTAAACAAAGTCTTTATTACTGCAAATTACATAAATTACGTGAATCTGAATCCGTTTAAATATTTGCATCCGCAATACTTGGGGTCGCTAGTAATGAAATGGCCTCTGCCAAACAGCTGGTGCGATTCCTTTTGAGGTAGTTTCCTCAAGCTTTTTATAAAGGAGTCAGATGACAGTAGCAGCCAATTCAAAATATCCTGAATGGTATTCTCACGCGATGATTTACGAGAAAATCCGTCTCGAAATTTCTTGTCATTTTTATTTCTAGCTTCTTCAGCCTCCTCTGATAATAATTGTCCAATAGGTAAAATAGCTGAACCTATTATCAAAGAACCATGGATCAATATTTTGCGACCAGTTGTTGGCATATACGATGCCATGGATATTCGCTCACGAACAGTTTTGCAATTTCCAATGCCTATTCTTCGAAGTTGTCCACGTTGATATCGTATCCACTGCAGATAGCTTGTAGAATTACGTAAAAACGTTTTATAAGTTCTTCTTTTACGCCAGTTATTATAGATGTTAATTCGTAGTTTAAAAAAAAACGGCATACAGTATTTCAATCATTGGTGCTTCCATACCCAGGCTTTGGGCGATCCACTATCAACCCCAATTCTGACTTGAAAGATTTTTGAATGAGCGCTTTTCGATCGTTAACCAGCTTTTTGTCATCTTCGGATCGTGCATGCAACTTCTTCACATCGAGTTTGTAAGACAGATGCAAAAGGCATTCAAAGAATCTTATCCATGCATGTAACGTAGACATTCCGAATTTCAACTTCTCTGCATTCACCTCTCTTGACCGGATTTGGTCGAGATTGTTAAATTCTTAAATTCTTTTGAAGTACACCACATAAATAGCATCTCTGTGGAGAACTTATAGACGTAACAGCATTGGAGACTTTTCCATCTTTCATAGTCAATAGCACTTTATAATTAATAGTTACGTCTCTGCCATAAATTTCACATTCAATGGTTTTAAGGATGATATTTGTTTCCCAATATACTCTATTTCACCCTTCGTAGATTCTGTATTTTTGTGTAACAATTGTATTTTTATAGGCCAGCAAAAGCGAGATGATGGCCTCGGATTTTTCGAAAATATCTTATTATCAGAGTCGATAGATTCACTCTCAAAATATGTGAGTTGTAACGGCACAAGGGATGTCAAGAATATTTTTGCGTCCGAATTACTGTCATCGTGAAATTTCTGTTTGTATAAGCTTTAGCCGGAACTTCCTTCACACCCCCATTTACAGATTAAGTTCACATTTACAGAGTTGGGCACATGCACTGATTCTAGAACCTTTCTTTGATTAAGAAGAATACGCTTGCATGTGTGATCTAGCAAGTCTTGCAATTTAATATCAGCACAATTTTCGGTAATAGATATAATAGATCGTGGTGGATAACATAATGCTTTGACCTCTCTAATTGCTTTGTAACTTGGATATAAATGATAGTTATGATCTTTCATCGAGTTTCTTATAATATTATACTGATGTCTGGTGAGTCTGGCCTCGACGATAACCGAAAGAGCTTGAACTATTGATAGCGGAGTATGTTCTGTCCTTGATAATGTATGTGCAGGTGTAACTGTTATAACATCTTTGACCATTTTCCACGAATCTAAGTCTCCGGAAGTGCGTAAACTCATTTGCGCTGCAGAGCATAACTCCTCTGGGGTATGACTGTCACGAGGTTCTTTCGCTTTTCGTTGTTTCGATCGCTCACTTGACAGAGCAAAGTCCAGAAAAAGACGGCCACGTATGCTGGCTTCATTCGGTTTTGAATCATCAGAAAAGGCTTCATCCACCTCTAGCTACTCCTCATTCTTATCAAGAAAATTTGTCATTTTCCTTCCTGACTCTTGCCATTCTCCGCGCATTACGGAAAATAACCTTCACAAATTTCGCTTGGTATACTGGTGAATTTCAATAGCACAATTACTTTCCTTGGATAACTCGTGTTCTAAGATGGTCTACCTGCTCCTGAAAATCCGCGGCCAAGTGTTTCTGCATAATTAAAGAGATCTCCCTCCGTTTTTGTGTAATGGCGGGAGTTCCAGAACCTACAAAGAAAGAATAGTATTTGGTAAATTATAAATAGCATAGTGATCCGAATTATTGATTAGACGTACGCGACTCTTTTGTGCATTTTGTTACCAATAATTAGAATGCGGATTTGGCGTTCCAAACACAATAATAAATTTAAAATAAATCGCTTCATCTCTCAGAAACAATTTGTACGTATACTAAACCAGGTATCAGTATTTTCATGAAAATATATTTGTCTCGAATCTATTTTCAGAGTAAACAAAGCAACCGAGTCCGTGTATTATAAGGCCGCTGCGGGTAAGCGGGCTACCTACCCCGCTCTCCTGACCCAAGCATGCAGCTGGCACGCAGAGAGCCAGGGCGTGGGGTCTTCTCGGAACACGCATACGCTCACAAAAAATGCTCTAAAACGCCTGTCACACTTTTGCGCACTCTTTGTGTTACGCCATTCAAAAGCTGACATTCTGAGATACAATTTTAAAAAAACAAAGCCGGGTCCCGTCGAGCTCTGTACTAAAAGTATACGCAGTCAAAATTTATTTCCGAACAAAGGTACTTTTTAGGATTATCGTTACATCACATAAACATGGACAACAAAATCTTTTTTTCAATTTTAAAATAGGCAAAATGTTCTACATACCTCGAGGAAAAGTATCCATTTTGTTAAAATTGATTATCACTTTACACTGTTGAGTTATAAATGTTCAACGTAGATTTAATAACAGCGATTTCAACGCGCGCAACTGTGTCCGACGACGGTCAACTTTGAACTGAAATATCTGAAAAACTATGAGGAATAAAAATTCGGGACAGCCAGGACGTTGTGCAGAAGAAATTAGTTCTTAACCAATCCCTCGGATTGTTATACTTGCATGGGAAAGTTCGTTTTTCGATTTATGGTCACGTTTTCGTGAACATTCCCCACTGTGCAATGTGACAACAAATATAGTGGCACTACAATCAACCCATTACAGAGCTCCTGTAACATGAAACCACTGATTTGGTAGTGGATTAGACTAGACATCACTGTCTTCATTGAATAAACTGAAACTATTAGTGAAATCTTCACTGATTCATTTTTAAAAATTAAAATTCCTCAGAACAATTTAATGTCTATTAGATAGCAATTATGACAGCAAGTTAAAATAATATTTTGTATATCCTTATATGTCTGTATATATTGAATTTGAATCGAATAGTAAATTTTAATACCTATTCAGAAAAAAATTAAATTATACTACATATACCGGGTAAGTCACCTAAAGTTTGCACCTCAAATATCTTTATGGTTTCTATAGATACGTAAAATATGGTAAGGACAACGTTGAATGGTACAATGGGGCTGACATGATGTCAAAAAAAAATTTGTTTTCATCTCATTTTTAGAGATATCAAGGTCACCTTGACTTTTTTAAATGGAACCCCCCTTTTTTAAATATCTACAGTGATAGTCCCTTTCATTAGGAATTCAGTGACTATAATTATTCTAAAATCATTCAAGATCACAGACACTGGATTTCTTTTTATGGGGTCTACTAAAAGAGACCGCTCCACCAACAGTTGACGATATGCGTAAGCGTATCATCACAGCATGTACGAATATCACCTCGGATGTACTTATTATCATCTTTTAACAGAATTGGTAGATCTTCTTGCAAAAATTAAGCGTATTTCTGTCTCGTCATCATTCCGTTAACGAAATATGGTCCAATTACTTTCTGCCCTTGACCTTGAATGACCTTAGAATAATTATAATCGCTGAATTCCTAATGGAAGGGACTATCACTGTAGGCATTTAAAAAAGGGGTGTTCCATGTTAAAAAGTCAAGGTGACCTTGATATCTCTAAAAAATGACATGAAAACAAATTTCTTTTGGCATCATGTCAGCCCCATTGTACCATTCAACTTTGTCCTTACCATATTTTACGTATCTATAGAAACAATGAAGATATTTGAGGTGCATACATTAGGTGACTCACCCGGTATATGTTCTCATTATAATTCTAATAATAGAAATTCCTCGTTTTAAGATCATTTGAATTAAAATAAAATAATTTAATGCTAAAAAAATGGTATTATGTACAAGTAATTCCTTTTGCTGGAATATTTGTAAACATTATTTCCTGTATTTCTATTTCATAGCACATTGAAATCATATTCTCAACAAATTATTGCAGGAAAGTATTCTGGGTGTTTTGTACAAACATGTGGTGTTATCTGGGTATATTATTCAATAGAATTTTCCCATGGAAGTAGTTCTAAAAATCATCACAAGATCAAACCCTACTACACAGTTTTATTGTGCAAATTATACTGTACAACTTGATCATTTTTAATTGTCCAGTTCACTGAATTAACTTTATATACAAATTCTGGTCTATCGACCCAGATAGTATTTGATATTCTTCATATATCCTGAACTTATAGTGAATTTCCTAAATATATACTTAATATTCGCGGAATATTCTAGGAACATTCTATTATTGCTGTAGCTAACAATAGTTTGAGAATATTTATAGATATTTTCTGAATATTCTAATTATTTTTGAATGTACAAATTTTATAATTTAAGCATACACGAGAAAGTCCTGTTTGCATAATGATTTTGTTCACAAAAGACTCGAATCTCACCCCGAGTACAAAAGTTACTATATGTATAGCAATAAACTCGCTAAAGCAACAATTTCAAACAATATAAATTGTTTTCTCAAAATTAGTGCATGATAAGTAAAATCCAATGTACTGTTTCTATTCTAGGGATATTGTTGCTATAGAACAGTATCAGCAGATAAAGAAGTATCAGATATATCATTCAATAATACCAACAGTGTAATACAAATTATATTAATTAAATCTTTAATAAGATTATTTAAAGCAGTTGTTCCAATAAATGAACTTTGTTGAAAATGTTTTAAAATTATAACTTTATATTAATCAGAGTGATTCTAATTGTTTGTAGAATTTAAAAGAAATTGACCGTTGTAAAGCTCAGATAACTGCCATTTGGCAATTTACACACATGACATACACAAAGCAATGTCAGTGCAATGTTTTTAACATAAGTGTCAGATGCACAGACATCAGATAAAATTTAACTAGGGACTGAATACCACAATGATAAATTATATGTCTAGTTCAGGCATTTGTCATTACATAAATTATAATGAATACAGGTGCCTTCAGTATGTGAATAGTAGATTTTAATTAAAAAATTACCAAATGATAGAAAGCCACTATACCTGTAGATATTTTATATAATTTTTAAACTTATTCACCATCTAGTTTTCAAAATAAAGCTATGAAAATCATGAAATTTGTGGTTATGTTCGACATATGAAAAGATTAAATGGTAATAATAAAGCAAATATTAGCATGTAAATAAGTAATTATGAAGTTTCTCAACATTAGTAAACATTCTTTTCATATTTTCTAACAATAGTATGCCAATGTTATATATAATGTAAAATATATTATACATCATTAGCGTCAAATTATTTAAAATTAACCAAATTAACAAGAAAGTTAACTTCTAAATATCTTAAATTTAAAAATATTATTATATTGCACATACCTGATGTAAGAAGTGTTGTCATGTAAATATTTTCAAACCAAGATATTCTACATTACAGATATTCAATTGATTTACAGGGTCAAGAAGCTTTCAGTACTGTGTAAATAACGTCATTACGCATACTGTGTGACCGTTCCGTTTTTATCGAACGCACTCACAATCAGTTGCGCTGTTCAAATTATATAACGGAACACGGAAAGTTCATCTCTTTATTTATCTCAGTTCTACAGTCAGCTGTGTTCTAATCCTATATTCTAATCGTAACCAACAAATAAAACAGAGAACGCGTGGCATTCTGTGAGTTGAGAAATTGTATTCCTGTTAAAAAACGACAAGGCAAGGATGCAAAACAGGCCTTTGAAGTTATAAATCGAAATGGTAAATATTTCACGTGCCCCAAAATTTGTTCAATTTGAAAAATGGGTAATGACCATTCCGAGCATCGAAAAATTAGAGTCAAGACACTTTTTTGCGTGTGAAAAACATTTCGACAGCAAATATATTCATTGTGAGTCGGTTAAACGCGACTCAAACAATCGAATCATAGCACAGGTAAGTATGTTAAACAAATTACATACGTAGATAAAAGTATTGACAGACAAACGTAATATTCTGGTTCCAGTCGCCATATCGTCACGTACAGCTCGATAAACTCGCAATTCCAACTATGTTTGATGATATTACGCACATTGCAGGACCTACTCACTGTTCAATCACTATTGTTAGTGAAATTGAAAAGATGAATGAAGATCGAGTCAATGTTCCTGTTGAGTCCATGATTCTTTCATCCGTCAAGTTTTTTGATCCCATGGAGCAGGCTACTTGACTGGAATGTGAGACCTCCAGGAACGTACAACATCCACACGATACAATGACCTGATTGGCTTGGAATGTTCATGTTAATATTAAGGAATCTTCTAATATAAGAGGTTTTGATTGTAGCACATGTAAGCATGTGTTCATATATAAATTCTAATATTTTTTTATATCTATTAGATATTGGATTTTCCTCCAATGGGGAATTGCCTGTCTCTGTCGATGTTGATAATTCGCCAACAAAAAAATTAGCAGTAATCAGCAGGTGATGGAAGTTGCATGCAACCACACTACAGTTCTATACATTGAACCTACCTCATCATGCATACAACCTTCAAAAATATATTCAACTGTCGTCCTTGTAGGTGAGTTTTAAATAATTTAATGAATGATATCACAGCCACACAAAAAACAAGTGTCTTAATCTGGGAACAAGACATACGCATTCCTATGTATTTTGATGCGATGAATCTGAATCTGCTATCACAATTGGTCCAACGGGTCTTGGTTCAACCCTTACCTCAAAAAACACCTATTTGCAAAATGAGCAATTTTCAGAAATCAGAGGTATTTTTTAAAGTAAGATTCAATAGTCATGAGATTGGGGACATGAGTAACCTAATAAGTTTCACAAAACCGTAAAAATCAACTTGAATACCAATGTCTGCGAAGCTGTAACCTACAAAGGATCTAACCTAACCTAACCTAACCTTTCTCGGTTGAAGTTGACAGCCATCCGTACGGTCAGCACATTCCTGTACGTTTTCAGGGTATTCGAGTTGAATTTTACGGTTTTGTGAAACTTACTAGATTACTTATATCTCCAACCTCATGACCATTAAATCTTACTTTAGAAAATAGGTATCTCTGATTTCTCAAAATTGCTCATTTCGCAAATAGGTGTTATTTGAGGTTACGGTTGAACCAAACCCCTCTGGGCCAATTCTGATAATGGATTAAGATTCAGCGCGTCAAAATACATAAGGATACATATGTCTCGTCCCTAGATCAAGACACTTTTCTTTGTGTAGCTGTGTATTCAATTACAATTTTTTTATGCTCTCTTTACGTACAAGACTCAACGTACCTAATTCTATATCTAACGTACTTAAGGGAGCAGGTCGGGAAATCAGAAATTTGCATTACTATAGCTAGATGGAATGCCTGAAGAAAATATAATCGTTGATATATACCTATATTTGTGAACCAAACAAAATTAGAAAACCTGAAAAAATAACCATTAATACATACACCCTCTCACTGCCGTCCTCGTTCGTACAGCCAATACATACAATACACTTACCATATCTTCCTTATAGCTAAAGGAACACCTGAAAAAGAGCTAGAAAAAAAAATACATAAGTGTGCTGTTACTCTTACCATAAAATATGGCGCATTTATTTTTGGTGAAAGGAACTAGGATTTTAAAAAAATTGATATTAACAAATGTATTTGTATCTTTTTAAAGATATAGGCTCAGGAAACTACGAAGAGTGTTCTGTTGCTGTACCAAAACCTTGGAGCCTCCTTCATGTGGCGGCAGATAACAGCCAACGCTTTACATTTTCTCTTACAATGAGGAAACAACGGCTCGAAATCACGGATTGTCCTATAATACAATGATGTGTCAATCTGAACGCGGATAGAACAATGAGCTATCATGTCTACGGACGCCTCATTAATACGCAGGATACCAGGCTTGAAAATACTTTGCTCGTCAATAAAAATTTCCCACGCATACTGAAAAGTTTTCAGTAGATGAACGTTTGCCAGAGCCTCGGTGTCGTAGATATTCATTATCTGCCACGTGACAGTGTATTCGTGGATAACGTCGAAAAGTGGCGTAGCAAGTACTGTACTTTATAGCTAGCATAGATGTCAGAGAAAGAGAGTCGTTGCACGCAAAAATGGATATTGCTGTGCATGCCGATGAACATCCGCTCACCAGGGTATTACAAATTTCTGCAAAAAATCAATATTTTGCCATTGCCGTGTATGCGAACGATACGTACCGATTTCTCAAAATATTAAAGAAACAGTCGGCAGCCAAAACTATTTTACAACGTAACGACGTCCTATTGGTGGACGAAATAAATTTGAGAAAGTCTGTTAAGACTTACGTTGGATTAACAGGCTTAATCGATGATAGAGAACAATCGACTGATATCAACGATCAGGCGGCTGTACTGATGTTTCAGTCTCTCGCCGACTCATATTCACAACCATTTGCAGCTTTTGCTTTGAAGAATCTAGTAAAAGGCGATGAGCTCCCTATGATTGTAATTAAAGGTATTTCTTATCTGGAAGAGTGCGGAGCCAGAGTACATGAAGTAATCGCCCATGATGCAGCGACTAATGCGAAAATATAGTAGATTTTGTGCATATGTGTACAATTACTTCCGGCAGTTAAAATCAACAGAGAACTATGTCTGCTGGGAATATTTCAAGACTTTGTACGATCTTGACTGAAACCACCCAGGAAATTTGTGAGCTTGCCCAAAAATAACTGACAGGCACGTTATATTGGACAATAAGTCGAAAATGGGTATGCGACTTGCGACTCAGGTACTTTCCATTTGTCAGTTTAATAAAATAAAATGATACATACATGAGTAATTTCATCAGTTTGAGATTTATCGTTATGTTCTAGATTTTCAATAACTCTGCTGCACAAGATCTTGCGTTTCAAAAGTCACACGGATGCGATGAGCTTAATGAATGCGAAGAGACTATTTTCTTTTGTAAGAGTGTGAATATGTTCGACGCTTTAAGTCGAAAATCTCCGAATCAAAGAATTGCTCCTCATTTTAAAGATTTCAAGATAAAGCTAGCACCGATGCATGGCATATTTTCATCATATCTACAGTAATAGTTATTTCACAATATGTATGGAATACCGTTCCGGCCAGAAATTAGTGATATAGCACGCTGTATGCTGATTAAGCTGCATTTTAATATGACACACAACCCCTCAAATTTTCATTACCAGATACTTGAAGATTCCCTGCAGTGGCTAAATGACTGGGAATCAGCCATGCTCAAAGGTGACATTACACTAGAAGAATTTCTTACCAATCAGACATCACGTGGACTAAGAATTTCTCTTCAATTGATTATGGATATGTTCCTACCTAATTAAAAAATTTGAGTTCGAGCACCTACTAACTAGAAAGTGAACCAAGATAGCTTAGACGTATGTTAATCTTACTTCAATGGTTCGTCAACTACTTTTAAGTAGTTTTATTTTTTTTTGATACGTCAGAATTGTCCAAAGTTCTTTGAGTTATATAAGTTGTTATCAATTGCTATTTTTTCGCTACAGTAGAGTTTTTGAATTAAAAAATGGGATCGAGTGACTGCAGAATTCTGGGTTGTAATCAATTGGACTAATATTTTATTCGAGAGGTCAATTGTGGCCGAAAAAATGCGTTACTGTTTTCCTTATGATTAAGCTACATGAAATCATCTTAAATTAACATGAGGGAGGACGTATTACATGTTATCTTGTACCATATTTTTATTTTGATTAAAAAAAATGAAACTTAAAACAGGTTTTAAATTATCATGTGTGGGGGGTACGTCTCCACTTACTCTCTCACACACACGCATACACACTCGTGCACTTTCTTATTCTGTACTTTCTTACATTCTGTATTTTTCGGGGATTTTCCCGGCGTAAATAGTTCCACTATTCTGTTCTCTTATCCGATGTTCTACCGGATTTTTCCCGATATAAAAATTTCCGTTAATTCTTCCGATCTGGTCAAGGGATACGTCGCACCAAGGGAAATAAAGAGTTTGGGCGACGGGCACCGAGGCTATGACGAAACTTAGATATTTTTTCCAAGCAGTTCCTACGTCCGCTTCGTACTGAGCACATAAGCTCCGCTCAAGAATAAATAAAAAGTTCGACAGCAAAGTACTGGGTACTTGTATCTCACCCTAAGCACATCCTCACATGTAATGTATAAATCATTCTGTGTATCACATATTATTCTTCCGTAGTTTATACTGCAGTTCTTTGCCATTCTAGTACTTCGACAACTTCCTTAATAACTTTCAGTGTTTTCGTGACGCGCGCATGGCCTCCAATATCTTCACCGATTAGCATAGTCACCAGATTCTCACTCTGTCACATGCCGTACTTTTGAGTCTTGACTCTCTTACATATGTGCAAATAAGAAAAGCATATTAGTAATATACGGGAATGCAAAATAGAAATCACGTGAGTCCGGAGATACAGACCACGGCATTATGTGAGGAAGCTAACTTCCGGTCTTATCGCACCGCAAACGTGTTTGAAACGTGTGAATAAAAAATTTCAGAATTCGTTCGTACGGGTAAAATTGCTGAATTTGTAAGATTTGCCTACGTCTGTCCACCAACTTTCAGCAGAAAGTAAGGTGGATCAGCGAGAGCAAATTAGTCCCTAAATACACACCAGAACGCATAGTTTGGGCTGGAGTAGCTCCTCACAATTGCATCCCGCGGCGGCCATCATTCTCACAGGAGTCACGCGTTCTGTTACATATCGCCGTTAGTAAGTCGATAAGGTCGTATCGAGCCCAAAGAGTGGCTCGCGTAGCATTGTCAGCCAATGTGAGTTTAGTTATTAGTACTTCGATTTTCGTCACGAACAATATTGTTGTGTAGTTTAAGTGTTATTATAAAATATTGATAAACCGATCGCTGTGAAAAAGACAGAGTGCGACAATCGAGACGATGATGGCGTCTACAGTTACATGCTGATAGCGTATGTAATTGCAATATGATCTTTATAATCATAGCTTATAAGATCGTCCGGCATTTTTACAACTTGTTTTTAATCATTATCAGTATCACTACCATTTCTTTGTAACACTATATTCGGATCAGTTCAAGGGGAACTTCGCATCATTTGATTAAGTAGACCATACACTAATTCCTCATCCTAGCGGCAACTTAAAGGACGGTAGTCGAGAACTTACCCCAAAAAAAAAAAATAAAAAAAGCTTCCACGCGTAGCCGCGGGAGATTAACTTTGATAGATATGTAATAACACCCTACACGTCACACCTTCATCTTTATATGATTTCTGAAATATGTCTAGTGAAATGCTAGTGTTTGCCATTCCCAAAGCGACACCTCTGGCCTCAAGCACTGCAAGCCAGCTTTGATAGTCTTTTCGACATTAAGACTTTCCTGATTTCTCAGTATATCAGTATATCGTGGTCTTCGTTGTTGCTCTGATGGTTTCGTCCTCAATTCTAGTAACATCTATCAATTGCTTTAAGACACGAATATCATTTGGAGCGATTTGTGCTTCTTCGATTGTACTAGGGCCTAATAAATTTAATGCCAGTGCTGTCTAACTGAACTTTGTTTTCGCTTCTTTGCTCCCTACGAGACGATTTTTGTTAACAGTCATGAAATCTGCTAGTAATCCGAACTGTCGCATAGTGCGTAGCATTAAAGGTGCATCGAATCTGTAAATTATAGGTTGGTTAAGCGGGAAAGAACACAATCAAATTTCATATATAGAAACTTCTGAGGGAGTGTGCGCAGGATGAGATACAAATGAATACCCAGTACTTTGCTGTCGAACTTTTTATTTGGTCTGGAGTGCGGAGCTAATGTGCTCAGTACGAGGCGGACGTAGGAACTACCTAGAAAAACTACCTAAGCCTCGCCATAGCCTCGGTGCGCGTCGTCCAGATTCTTTATTGCCCTTGGTGCGACGTGTCCCTTAACCAGGGCGGAAGGATTAATGGGAAATTTTTATATTGGGAAAAACCCGGTAAAACATTGAACAAGAGAAAAGCATAGCGCGTGTGTGTATGAGAGTACGTGGAAACGTAACTGCCAAACTTCGACTAAATAGACTGTCAATCGGGTATATTGGGTACTACCTGAATCCCCATTATGAACTACCAAAATGATACTGCCTCCAACATTCCTCAGATACTTGATGAAACTCAGCAGGTCTATGCGCGGTGGAACAGTATCCAGCTACTTGTCATTAAGGTACATTTCACCGACGCGTACTTGCAGCTCGGTCGTTGCAGCCGCTCCAGGGGTCATATTCTTCGGGACTATATAAAGGGTGAATCACGAATCGTGATCAGTAGAGATTACTTCAGATATGTTCAAAGACGCAAGAATTTCATTTGGGATTTGGTTCGCAGGAAACTTCATTCAGCCACTCAGAAGAAACAAATATCACCTAAACCACAAAATACAGATGTACATATCAAGCATATAGGTTATAAAATTGGATTGGAATGCAGCAAAAGTAAGAATAAGAATAAGAAGTCAATTAGTGTAGAGTGGAATAAACATGTTTGTACATAAGAGTACTAAAAGGAATGCAAGCAAGTAATCAAATACAATGCATATAACCTTACTTAATATTCGCTGGATGAGTATTGTTACAGTTGTGCGCTGTCGTAAAGTTACTCATTTCAGCTGCACTGTCAGATTCCGTTCTAACTGCATACTTGTCTGGCAACTTTCTTTCATTACTCGTTCAATTGCTAAACCTGCATCTCGTTCATGGCGATTGAGCAATCCCTTATTAACCGGGTGAATATCGACGGCGGACAAGATAGTATTCATTTGGGATTCACCGATACCAGCGTCAATTATTCCTAGACAATAAATTACATGATATACAGGGTGTTCCGAAATTACCTGACCAACAGGGTATGGCTTTGTTCGGGAGGCACCACTGATCACAAAAATGACTTTCCTTATGTCCGGAAGGTCATAGTTGTTAAATGGGAGCAGGAGAAAGTTCACCAATCAGAGCGAGGCGACAACGAAAATGGCAAAGATATGGAAACTCCGAGTTTTCTTCCTTGCTTTTGTTTCTCAGTTATAATAATGACAGTGAAGCCAGTTTCCCATGCATACTAGATAATACGCTACACGATAGACTTTTATTTTTAGCTGATTGATGAAAAATAAACAGAGAATGCAAAGTCCCAATTACACGATGTTTCTTGACACAGTCAGACATCACTTCGACACTTAATCATAACTCTACAATATTCCTTTCTGAGACGAGACGTACTGCCTGTAATTAAATAAAAATAAGCATTCATGCAATAGTGCAGTCTGTTATACTGTACATTTTTTTAGATCTGAAAGAATTGCTTCGTGGTGGTCTTGGTAGTAAAGATGTCCCTGGTTTTTATTTTGAGAGTCCTGGCATTACTCACCCCCAATTTTTCTAAAAAGTTTCCAATCGATTGCGAATTTCAGTTGCCCGTTTGCATGGAGTATAATTCATCGTTTAATAGATCCCGCGAAACAAATTCGGGGTCGTCCTCTTGTCGTTTGATTAGCTATAATCAGAGAAAGTTCTAGTTTTAGTAACTAGAAAATCTTAATTACTCAGGAATAATTGAGGTTTTTGAATTAACATAAAACATGTATTATTTATAACTAAAAATTTCCCTAATTGTAGTTGTAATAGATCAATTAGTGTGTAAGCTATAGATGATGTCGAACTTAGATCCGTAGATTTTGAGCCTTGGAACTGTCCGTGGTGTCGGATCATTATGTATCGACATTCTTCATCCGCGGTATAATCTATTTCAATGGATGAATGGATGGATGAGTATTAAATTTAAGATAAAATCTGTTACAGTCGCAAGCACGAATGAGAATACTGTAATATGTTGTTCAATATTTTCCATATAAATTATAATGAGATCAATCCACACGACAGTCCTATGTTACACAATTCTTTTACCTATGAAGATGCGCTTAGAAATTATGTGATTACATTATATTATATTACATTAAGTTTAAAGTTACAACACTTACGTGTAACCATTATCCTCATGGTTTTAAAGTAAACGTTAAATGAATCGGGTGATCTCGGTGACCAAGCAATTGGTCCATCACTTTGGATAACGGGTATTTAAAAATTGTCGCACTGGTCTAGCGAAATGTGGAAATGCTCCGTCGTGTTGATAAACGACATTTCTTCGCGTTAACTGCGGTATGTCCTCCAAGAGTTCTGGCAGGTCGTTCTGGATGAAATCATAATATGAGGCCCCAGTTAAGATAGCCGGAAGCATGCAAGGCCCTATCTGAAAATAACACATCCTCGAGTAATGTAATTCTAGTAAATTTTTGTGTACTGGCAATTTCGTGCATAGTTACCAAATTAGTGCCTAAAATTGCTGCCGATACATTTACGGACCATCGGACCTGGTAATTTCGGGTTTGCATTCTGCATGGATTTTGATACGTCCAAATATGGCTGTTATGGCTGTTGAATATGCCTTCTCTAGTGAAGCTTGATTCATATTTTCATAAAATGTTCTGGTACAATGTTGGATTGGCTTCATTTTACCTTAAGAGCCGATAACAAAAATCCAGTCTCGCAGAATAATCATCCGGTCCCAAATTATGTACCAAGGTGTAGGGGTAAGGGTGCTGCTGGTCTTCTTACAAAATTCTATGCATCGGGCTCCTATTAATATTACAATGCCGTGCAAGAGTATGAACACTTGTTGTCGGATCTTCGGCTACTGCATTCAACACATGCTCTTTTGGGTGTACCGTTCTTGTTATGTGCGGACGATCGCTATCAGAACGAAGAGGCAGAACACAGCCGGTTGTCCTAATCCGGTCCTGTACGCCCCGAATAACATAAGCGTTTGGGTGCCTTCGATTTGGAAATCTTAGTTGATATTCCTCAGCGGCGACGTATCCAGAACTATTACACGCACCCAACACGTCCAACATGTCACTTATTCAGTAAAACTGTAGGCCATTGTTATGGAAAGAATAACTAAACCTGTAGCGTTGTTTGAACATACAGCAACTGCGATTGAAACATTTGAATATCTCAGTCAACTAAAAACATTGAAGCAACGCAGAAGCGACGGCTATGTGAGAAACCTATGATATGCTGCACATGTTGGGTGCGTGTAGGGTTTTGCATACACCGCCGCTGCACAATATCAGTGTGGTACCGCTGGTTTTAACGAAAAGCAATTGTTTATTCGAATTGACATGCACACATATTAAGATTGCTGTTTGGCTGGAAAAAGTTTCGGTATTGACTCGAGCGTTGACTGGTGACGAAAGTACGAAGCTCTGACAGGAGCGTCATGGCTGCAGTATTTGGGGGTTCCTTCGCAAAGGGTGCCAGGCACCTCAGAAAATTTTGAAGAAATCTTTTTTTATTATATTGTGCCCGTTCAGTACTTCGACCCCATTACATTTCCTATCATGTTGTTTTTATAATAAAGACAATTCAATAATTTTTTTAAAAAATATGGTATATATAAAAAACAACTATTGAAACCAATAACAGTGTTATTGAAACGTCCAATATATTAGTGCATTATTTTACAAGCAATATTTTATTGAGAATAACACATGTTATTTTTAATGTTGCCGGTAAATTATAATACTTGCATGTCATTACAATGTTATGTAATATAATTACATTTCAGTAAAATAAATTCTTGAAGTATTATAAAATGTATCTTTAGTTGAAAATCTTGTTTATGGGAAACAATGTAGTACATCATAATATTGTGATAAATGGGTACAATCATAGTACATGACATATGACAATAAAAAAATAATAAATGTTAGCTGATGGTATATACTCACCTTGCCTAATATTCGAGTATGTGCAAAATGATCTCTATACAGATTGAATTATATCTCACACCAGGCAAGGGGAGTAGCGCTTTGATGCCAGTACTGACCTTCTGCTTACCTTGTACTTGCTTCAAATGAGGTAGGTAAGAATGTTTCCCAGTGTATTTGGAAAATGATGGTGATTTTATAAGATTGGGGTTTTTGTACAAATCATATGATACTTACAGTCTAGTACGTTCACTGGGTTGATCCCAAACATGCGAAGCGGTGCTAACGATCATAGTATAAGTGCAACTACTAGCGCTACTGTTACCTTTTCTATATTGTTAATTGCATCAAGTCTACCCATTTGAACACTGTCAACCCCAATTACACTTCGGGGGACACGAATAAAATTTTTCCCTTTCGAAACTACTCAAACCCAATTGTTAGATTTACATACTACAAGCTGTCAACTCCAACCATGCATTTGGTGGACAGGTCTCGTCGCAGGTTTTCACGTGAAAAACTTATGGAATTATTCATCATGATTTACGACAATTTGACAATCTAACGGGCTGAATAATTTCAGAAAAGAATCAGCGGAAATTTTTATACGGAGAAATATCAATCATTCACAAGGTGATATCCTATTGTGCATTTCTCGATATAAATTTTCGTTCATTATGCCAGTCATCAAACTCAAAACCAACGTCAACTTACTATATAGAGCATATTAACAATAACTCATCAAAAATAATAATGGTAAAAGCTTAATAACAAACATATAGTTTTAGGATATTATTAGTACGTTCAAAGTAAGTACTTTGGAATTCCTGGCACAGACCCGCCAAGTAGTACTCGATAAGGAATCACCTAACGTTTTATTAATTATTAAATGACCATTAAATCATAATCAACTACGGAAAGCAGTAGTAATGTAAAAGAACAGCGAAATCGTTATAGGAAATTTTAAAAACACAATTAAAATGATGGGCCAGTGCTAGATTATATAATTGGCAAACGCGTAGTGCCTTAAATACTTGGCCTCAATAATATGATTTCAATACTTTTTGTTAGATGAAATCGCAGCACTCCTGTATTTGGCGTAGTTTTTTACACGTAAGTGTTTTTTGGGGGATATCACAAGTTTTTGTTGCTCAACGGGATATAGAAGCTCTAAGCACTGAAATCTATATTGTTATAGATATAAAATGTAAATGCATTGTGATGTCGCTAATCAGAAAACTATATTGCGTTGTCGAAAATGTTTAATGACAATTAAATTTAATTTAGGTCCATTTTTTTAGATATGCATAAAGATATATACAAATTTTTAAAGAAAATGTAATCTTGAATGCATATAAGCGTCGTTAATTGTGTCCAGCTTGTTGAAAAAGTCGTGTGGTAAACGTCATAGAAGAGAGTGTGTTAGACTATTTACGTACCTCAGGCCGTGCGAACAATAGAGAGGATACTATAGTTTGAGTAAGACGCCAAAGCGTCGCTCGTTGCAAACTTTTCTGGACATCGTGGATTTCTACGTCCAACATCTAGATATAGGAAATTATGGAGAGAAACACCCAGACACACTGAACTTCCACGTCCCATACCTAGATACAAGAAACTATGGAGAGAAACACCTGGACATCCTGGACTTCCACATCTGACACCTAAATACAAGAAACTACGAAACGGAATCCCTTGAAACCATGGACTTCCACATCTAACACCTAGATACAGGAAAGTACGCAGCGGGACACCTGGACACTCTGGACTTCCACGCCCGACATTTAGATACAAGAAACTACGGAGCGGAATACCTGGACAACTTGGACTTCCACGTCCGACACTTAGATATAGGAAACTACGGAGAGGAACATCTGGGCACCCTGGATTTCCATGCCTGACATTTAGATACAGGATACTACGGAGAGGAACACCTGGACATCCTATATCTCTAAAAACTGTCACCTAAAATGCGAGAAACTATATCGAAGCACAAACATACGTACACCCATACACGCGCGCTCCACATGAATGCTATTAAAAACTTAATAATTCTATACTGTTGTAAAAGCACCCTTATATTATCTGGAAATTCGGTGTGAACGGTAGCTTCACGTATAAAGTGTATTTAATTGTGTTGTGTATTCGTAAATTACCAACACCATCCAGAGTATAAATAGGTAAAGAAGCCAAAGCAGGCAGCGCCATCTGTCGTGTAAAAAAGTAGATGGACGTGCGAAGACGACGACCACGACGACGACGGACCTGAAATAAAATCATCTCGCTCGCCATGTGAATACGTCCTGATCCCATACAGTAATCGTATTGAATTTGGTGGCAATCAATTCAGAACTCTTGATTCCTATAGTGAATGTGTCAATAAATTTTGAAATAAATATTTAAGTCGAAACACAGGTACAAGAGATGCTTCGAGTAAAGAGTCTCGGCGGGCCGTGCCCTGTACGGCGGGTTACCTGTACTTGGCGCGAGACTCGACCGCGTCTCTTGATATAAAAAGCCTGAAATTATACCAGCATGCCGACATTACTGAGAGATAATTTGTGCCTAACATTCAGTCGTCTAACTTATTGCAATATAAAGACTTAAAATTCGAACATTTTCGCTTGATGAGTGGTAATATTCGCGATAGTTGCGTGCTATTGAAAAACGGATCAGTATGTGAAGTCATAAACGTTATTCAAATTCCACCAAATCAATATAAACTGATAGTTAAAACATATTTATACATCACCAACAGTAGTATAAGTTGAAGAGTTCTGGCTCAAGATTCCTGTAACCGACCTATACCGACACTCTAGAACCTGCGAAGGTGGGTGTCCGTGCTAAGTTGCCGTTGTGAGCTCTACGATTTCCGGAAGTGACGTCACCGAGACCCCTATTTTCTAGGAATTTATGAGGGATTCTAGGAATTTTACGTCGGATTCTGGGAATTTTGCGTCCGATTCTGGGAATTGCACGCGATTGAGAACCTTCCAGAAGTTTCGATGGTTCGTGTCCGTGCTAAGTCGCGGAGGATCGCTCCCAGAGCCGGCGGTCCTCTCGCCCGACGTTTTGAGGCAGCCCCTTGCCCCCCACCCCGGAAGGCCTTCTAGAAGCTTCGATGGGCCCCGTGCATGTTCGTACAGGTTTCGGACGGCAGCCCTCAGCCTGTTTGACCTCGAACGTTATCTCGCAGTGGTCGCGGGTCAGCCTCCTCATCCCACTGAGAAGTTTCGCGATTTCCCCATCCCCCAGCCTCGTGTAGGTTCATACAGCGGCGAGTTCAAAGTCATTCTAGAAGGGTCTATGTATCGGTAGTTCAAATGTGCAATACCGAACGGTATCTCGCAGAGTGGTGCATCGAGAATGCAGTTCCTCATCCCCCCGAGGTGTCAAATTACTCGTAAGCCCGCGTGACGCAACTTCGTCGTCGTCGGGGGAGGACTAAGGTTCGTTCGAATATTCCAAAACTTAAGTCGCTCCGTCCGGAAAATGTATGGACTTTGACATCGATTCCAAAAATTTCTGTCGGCGGTTCGATTCCTAGAAATTTGCGAGACCTCCCATCCCCATTTTAGCCCTTAAGAGTTTCCTAAGAACTGTCACAAAAATCTGAGGTATAGGGTTCTAATGACAAGAATAATTCTCCATACATGTTCATGTAGTCGAATTCAAAATTTTATTGATTACAGCAGTGTGTATTTGAGGGAATCGAATAAAGATGACTTGTTATCTGGTTGCTCGATTCCCTCTTTTAGATCCTTCTCTTTGACCTTGATTCGAGGATGTATTGCCAGAAGAATCTCCCGCAGCGTTAGCACGATTTGGTCGTGCAGAATTTTCATTCATTCCGAATAAATTGTTGTTATCGAAAGTGATACGATCGTGTCTTTTAGGTAGATCTGCGCTCCGTACCCATTCGTGGTACCGATCTCTTCGAAATTGTTCTCTCTCCCTCATAGCTCGTTCTCGTTCTCCTTCTTTCCCATGCGAATGCCCCATTTTTAGGTTAAGTTTCACAGATGCTTCTTCAAAGGATTTTCGTTGCAAACTAATAATATGATATATGTAGTTGCGTCGTTACTTGTAACTGAATATGCTAGAAAATGCGTTCTCGATTTCGCAATTCGGGTGGGTGCCTTATTGCACGAACCAATGCAAAACAATTCCAGGAAAATCTTGAAATCTTCGTATAAAAGACCCTTCAAGGATGCGCAGCGATCATTGTTTGCTAAACCTTCAAGTGCATTATCGCTATTAACGAGATGGATTCTGTAAAGTGTAAAAAGTTGATCGAGATTATGGAAGGATCGTATAAACTTCTGAAGAAGGGATCAACGATTGTAGAAACGGAAAAATGGGCGAAATTTGACATTCAAAATATCAGACTTCTGAATAAAATACTGAGAAACGTTACTCTTACGATCGGAGAGAAAACCAACATTTTAACAATGATCGGAATCCTCAAATCTCTGAACGAAAAATTTAAACAACAACTTCGAAAAAGAGGTGGAGGAACAGCGAGAGAGAGAAGTGACAGAGTGCGTTGGGATGACTTGAATCTGCCTTTAAGGGAAGAATAAGGACTGGAGTCCTGTCTTGTCTTGTCCTGTAAATTCGAGACCATGAAAGGTGGTGAGATTGTTGAAGAACTAAAGTTTTTCAACACTAAAAACGAAGTTATACTACCGTCCACAGACATCAGTGATTGGTTTAATACAAATGTGAAGGAAAAGTTACTAGCCAAGGTTGAAGACTTTCAAGAAAAGGAATCTGGTTGGTAATTGGTAGAAACTATAAACTTGGCGGTAAACATGAACAGGTACATACCGATAGACGGTGGCCTGTCTACCTTTATCGAATTACCGAAGGACGTGCAAAGTAAGAAAGCACTCGTGAACATTAGGAACGACGATCCGTACCCAGCCCTTCCAGCTAAAAAAAAATATAGACAGGACCAGGTCGTAACCCCACTTCAGCTCAGTGCTAAGGTACGAAGGTTTAAATTTTCCCATTGGCTTAAAGGATATTTCGAAATTCGAGAAGATCAATGATTTAGTAATTAACGTTTACGGCATTGATAGTGGTCATTAGATAGTACCAATTTATCTAAGTCAGCAAAAATCAAAAAAGGAAACGATTTATTTACTCATGTTAGAAACAAAAATTTATTCGAATGGAGATGACGTGGACATCGAAAACGGTAGTGTTTATCACTTTGCTTGGATTCGAAATCTATCCCGTTTACTGAGTTCACAAATTTCAAAGCATCGTGGTTGTGCCAGACTATGTGACCGATGTTAATGTCACTTTAGATTAGAAAGTTCTTTCGAAAAACATAGACTCGATTGTGCAAATATAAATAAATGCAGCGTCGTATTACCAGATGGAAAAGATAAAATTATGAAATTTAAAAATTATAAGTATAAAGAATCTGTTCCGTTTGTCGTTTATGCTGACATCGAGTGTGTGTTAAAACCAATTGCGGATAAGACTAATTCGTTAAACACAACTCTCTATCAAAGACACGTTCCATACAGTATAGGGTACTATTTACAATGTAACTTTGACAACTCTATCTCTAAATTTAAAGTTTATTGTGGAAAAGATTGCGTGGAATGGTGTATCAATCAATTGAAGGAATTAGTTCAAATTATACAATTTTACCTAAAACGTATCGTACCAATGGAATCTCTAAATTTGAAACAAAGAAATGAATTTTTTACCCGACTACGATAAAATAACCATATTTCATCTCTGCAACGTGGGCGGAAAGTAATCAATTTTTGACCAGAGGGAAAGACAAGTGATTTTGCGGGCAAAAAAGTGATTATTGCGGGAAGAAAAAAACTCTAAAAAAAGAAATGAGATGTGAACCTACACTCATATATTGTAGCGTTGTGCCGTTGCAGATATAAAAATATGGTTGTTTTATAAATAGTCGGGTAAAAAGTAGAGTATGCCACACGGGAGGAGTGCGGATTTTCACCTCGCACTCGACAAAAATCGCGCACTTTCCTCCCTTGTGGCATAAAGTACTATTACTCGGCCAAGATTTTTCATATTTGTAAAAAACCGTTTACACCTTAGGATGCCAAGCGTCGTGATCATTGTCATTTTACAGGTAAATATCGCGGTGCTGCATATCAGGGGTGTAATTTGAACTATAAGAATTCACATACCGTTCCTGTCGTATTTCATAACTTATCTGGTTATGATTCACACTTCTTGATTCGAGCTCTAGCTACATCTTTCGAGGGTTCAATGAATCTCTTACCAGTAAGCAATGAAAGATATATATCTTTCACGAAGAGCGTCAGATACCCCACTGGAAAATAAAAAAGTATCAGGATTAATGAAGGACGAAAATAATGCAAAAATTATAGTTGAATTTGTAGGATTGCGAGCAAAATTATACTCTTTCAAAATTTTCGGACAAAGCAAAGATAAGAAACGCGCGAAAGGAGTCAAAGCATCTACATTGAAAACAATTACCTTTGATGATTATATTCAGTGTATTTTGCATCATCCAAATTTAATAAAATGTCAAAATTTAATTCAGAGTAAAAAACATAAAGTTCATACCGTACAACAGAGAAAAATAGCACTAAGCTGGAATGACGACAGGAGGGTCATTTTTCCTGGTACGACCGACACCCTACCGTGGGGTTATAAAATGTAAGATATATAATAAGAATGTACAAATGTAAATATTCTATACAAATGAAAATAATAAAAAGAAATGTAAACAAAATTTAAAAATACAACGTGTGCCTTACGTTATTGCATATCACTTAATCCTTCAATGCAACACCACTCCTAACCATCTGGATTGTTCCTTCCGTTCGTTATTTTAATAAATAATTCTAAGAAATCTCTCCACACTTTTTGTCATATGTATATAGGAAATATAATATGAATGTAAAGAAAAGTGAAAATAATTATGTAAAATTGAAAATAAATACAACGTATGCTTTAAGTTATTGCATATCATTTGATCCTTCAATGGAACGCCAGCTCCTACACATCTGGATTGTTTCTTCTATGCGTTATCTTAATAAATAATTCTAAGAAGCCGCTCACACTCTTTGTCACATAGAGAGGTTAGAGGTACGGAGAACGCTTTAAAATGGCGCTTGCACCCGCTACGATTCAGTTTAAAAAATGGCTGAGGAGTCATACATGCAGTTACTATCAAACGTTTTTGTACCCGTCGAATGGGCACAAAACGAACTTCAACCAAGTACGCTCATAGCTGTGGAGAATGCTCTACGAATGACCAATGCTTTCACGCGCGTTTTGTGCGTAATTGATATCAATGGCGTTACAGCCGTTAAAGAGGTGTACAATAATAACCAAATCTAGTTCAAAAGAATATAAGGTAAACATTGAAGAATTATTATAAGTATTTTACAATATTTTATTTTTTCACTAATTTTAATTTGATTATAACAAATAATCTTTTGATTTTACAGTAAGGTGAACAGTAGCAGGAATAGTAGTAATAGTAATAGTAGCAGCAGCAACAGCAGTAGTAGCAGTAGTAGTAGCAGTAGTAGAAATAATGTACTAAAATGAAAAAAGATATATACAGGGTGTCCCAGAATTACTTTTACACCCGAAAGTGGGTGATGGCTGGGGATCCCCCGAGTACTCT